>KV748756.1:0-16685 GCA_001692915.1 Glonium stellatum | reverse complement strand
GGCTGCTTTGATGTGGTAGCTATGGTGGTGGATGGGACGTTGGTGTAAATACTGGAGTCGGGTGTTGGCTGATGGAGTGCTGTCTTTGTATAAAGCGTACGCGTAGGTTTATATACCACTTATACCCAATAAATATATTTTTAGTTATCGTGTGAAGCTTTTGATTTATGGCGTGAATCATCGGACTGAAATTCCTCTTATTCATCCTACTTCTTTAGAATTGATAAGAACTTTGTAAAGGAGCGCCGCCTTGACTTTTTATCCTCAGACGAAGATCGAGATGCTCCGCTTAGAGAGGCTACGGGTGAAAGGGGAGAATTAGGTGGTAACAGCAGCGCAGGACTTGATGATGCTAGTGGTCGCTCGTCTGATGATGGCGCTGCGGGTAATTCAAGCGACGGCAGCAGACGGCCTTTGCTCAGCAACAGCGCGCCCGATGACTGCAACCGCCGCAGATCCGCAGCAAGCCCGTCTGGTAAACGCGACCGTAGCGAATCAGCTCCTTCAGGATCCCATTTCGAAAATACATCGTTGATTACGCTCAGCACTGATACAGACCGAGAGCCCGCAAGTCCAGACGAATTTGAGACAGGGGAAATATTTACGAGCGCCCTGGGGTCTGCATCATAGTCTAAAAGTCCGTTGAATATCTTTAACCATTCAGAAATTCTCAATTCATTGGCTCTATTGTCTATGAACTTTGGAATTTCCTGGTGAGCGTAACGCAAAGCTTCCTGCCATGACGTAAGCCGGTTGTGCTCAAAGTTTGGATCTGCATTATGATCGAGAAGTAGCGTGACAAGTCTAGAATTTCCAGTTCGAATTATAATTGCCAATGCTGGCAAAGACTCTGAAGCTCTGTCCGGTTGTTGAGTTGAGACTGCACTCGTTCTTTCGCATATATAGTGGGGGTCTGCGCCAGACAAGATCATATTCTCAAGAATCTCGTGGGAATTTTCGATAAGTTTTTGCCGTTCCTTTTCGCCACGGCGTTGTGGAACTCCGTCCCAGACATATACAAGCATTCTCTGCCAAGGGCTATATCCATCGGAGATTGAATTTGGATCTGCTCCCTTGGAGAACAATAACGCTACTATCTTGGGATCCTTGTGCTTCGAACTTAGGGCATCTGTAATAAGAAACTGGATTAGCTGTGAGTTAGGGCACTGAAGATCGTGCAGATAATCTCCCAGATATAGTTTGAGGCCGCGAGACATAGCCAAAGCAAGAAACATAGGCTCTTCACTACGGTCGGCTGGATGGTTCGGGAGAACAGTATGAACCCAAGTTTTTGATTTCCTCATACCAGATAATTTCATTCCTTCGTCGTAATGGAAAGCTGCAGCCTTTCTGAGCTCTTCTATGATGCGGGTCTGGGCTTCTTCAGTACTCCTTTCTGCCTCTGCAGCATAATCCATGCATTCTCTGACAAGAGCGGCAAACGGTCGATATGCGGAGGCCCAGGAACCATAATTTCTGCTTGCAAAAACATTCTTAAGCTGCATAAGAGACGAGAAACTTAACGCCTGATAAGCATCATATAGGGATTCGTCATCATGAAGAGGCGAACGGAGTTCGTTCCAAGTCCCTGGTTTGTCAAAGAACTCCTTGACCGATCGGTGCATGAACTGAACACGACGCGGCTGCGGCTGAAATTTGGCATAGTACATCAGCCCGTCGAGAAACATGGTGTCGTCGATGAGTCCTTCACCCGAAACCAAACGATTCCCCCCGACGACACACTCAAGAAGGCCTAGACATTGACTTTGTATCCTATCCTCTACTTGAACACATAGTTTTGCGGTATCTAAGCTGCTCATAACCTTGTTCTCAGGCGTTATTGGTTGTTTAGGATCGAAGTCATTAGCGAACGAAACTGCCAAGGTAGGTAGCGGCCTTCGTGACTGGCAAACGATACGGAAGAGGCGAATAGCTTGTTTAAGGTAAAAAGGATCAATCCGTTTTAAGATGAAAATATATAGCCTCTCGAGATCGCTTGGAAGTTCTTCCAGCCTCCGGTTTAAGTCGTCAATGCAATCATTATTCATTAATCCAGATAGAAGTGACCGGACAACCAGCTTTACCCACAAGAAAACCCCTGAAGATTTTTCTACAATATCTCCAACAAGGGTATTTGCACTCAAAGGTTCTTCTTTCTGTAACTCCACCATTCTCGAGCTACTGCTGAGTATTGTTTCGGCGTACCTTCTAATATCTTCTCGAGTGAGGTCTTGAAGAATTAACTTCGGATACCTAATGAAGGCATTCTTGAACAATAACCAGGGTCGACTAGACACCAGAATTTTGGTTGTAGGTGATTTTGTCATGGTTTCAAAGAGGTCCACAATCTCCTGATGATCCCCATCATATTCATCTAGGCCATCTATAATGAGGCAGGGCTTCAAGGGAAATACTTGCTGGGTCGTAATGCGAGTTACAGCACGAATGAGTTCTCCTCGGCTGAGTGAAAGCAGCTTGTCACCAGTACCATTGTATTGTTGCCATATCTGCTCATAAGCAAGAGGGGTTAACCTCGGTTCTTTCTCCAGGACTTGGTATAGGATGGACCGGAGAAGACCATTCTGAGATTTCTGCATTAACGTTCCAGGATACCAGAAGAAGAAACCGGCCTTCACGAGTGGTAAGACCCCAGCCCATTTAGAAAGAAGCGCAGCGGTTTGTGGTTGGTCATGGACATATTTCATTAGACAAGACTTTCCTGAGGAGAAATTAAACGTAATGCATGGGAAGTATAGAGTTTACTAAACGCACCCGAACCGGCCTTTCCCTGGACCCAATATATGCCGTTTCCCCTAGCAAGCCACACGGACAGATCATCCCATCTACATTCGAGCCCAGGAGGCGGCTCATATAACCATTGGAGGGTGCTCTTATGCGCTTCCGGTATATCGTCGAGACGCTCCGTCATCGCCTGATAGCGGAGGCTGCTGAGGACATAGTCTTTGAAAGAGTTCTTCCAATCTATGGATGTCATATTGTCAGATGACCTCTTTTCCCAGCTCGTACTAGTAGATTCCCAAGTGGCCAAGCGGATGGCATCTAGAATCTCAGCCTTAGCGAGATCAATGTCACGTCGAAGTGACATCTTTGATCGGAAGATCTCGATGGTCCCCTTTTCAGCGGCTCGCGTTCGACACGCCCGATCTTCGATCAACGTATTCAGAAGCACTCGAGTTGTATCGTCCAGAGAGGTTTGGAGCTGTGATTGCCGGACCGAAATAAGGTCGGCATTCTCACTATCAACCAGTTATGCGAAGAGAAGGTCCAACTGGGTATCAATGCATGCATACCTGATTTTTATAAGGATGTTCGTGTTTATCTCAGATCTAATATTTTCTAGCCGCTTCGATATACTTTCTATCTGATTCTCCTTCAAAACATTCTTCAATACTAACCCGAGACTTTGTAGTTTGCTCTCTTTCTCCTTCCCCTTGAGGTCCCTCAAAAGCGCAAGCAATTCTTTCGAAACACTCTCAGCATCACTCGCTAATTTCTGCAGCATCAAATCATCCTTCGAAGGTGGTCCGCTCGAATGTTCCAACGAAGAGGGGTTTATCCGTGCGCAGAGTCTTCCAAAATCTTCTGCGACAGTCTCGTACTCTGCATTCTTTATAAGGACACCATCAGCTGACTCGAAAATCTCCTTCACCTTTGAAGCGAGCTTTAGGCTGAAATCTGTGAGCTGTACTACAGTCCCAGCTACAGAAAGAGCAGTGAGCGGATCAAGCATGACTCTCCACGAAGGGCCGAAAAGAGCAGAGCTTGACGAATTAACGGTATTGTTGATTCGTGTCTCTGGAGAAGTAGGGCGACACTGGCAGAACCCTCAGTACTTAAAGGGCTGAACGAGAGCTTTCGGGGATGTCGTTCAGCTTGGCTTCCGTCGTGTATTCTGCAGGTCGGGGCCTGCGGAGGCTATCCCGAAAGAGGCCACTAAGAAAACCACAGCAACGAGGAAGCGTAATTACGACGTTTCGGTAACATAAATAGGTAACGATTTTTGGTCACATAGCCTGCCAAAAGAAACTATAGAGCAGTGGGCTGCTATCGGCAGCGGTTTCTATTTATGAGGTGACTGAATACGTAATAACTCTAGTAATGAACTAAGACTAGTTTCACCTTCTTTTTGACGGGTTCAATGCATAGCTTCGTCTAAGAAATCCTACATACTTCAACGTATCCCGTAGCATTCATATTCCATAACTCCCCACTACTTCTGTTAATCCTTGATTATTCCCGTTAAACAGAAATCCATGGAGGTTTGCTTTTCCTGTAGCTCGCCTAATCGAATGCAGACACGCCTTTCGCTGTGCATGTATTTTCAGCCGCATCGAACGATAACGGGAGCCTAGTTCCGGCCCCGTCCGTCTCAAAGATCACCTACTCCTTGTATCGGCACTTTATTTGCACCTAAACTCTGTTATATTCCTTAGGCATCATCTAAACATTATCCCCATGTTTTTAGCCATCTTTACATATCTCTCCCTGTCCGGTAGCCTCGTGCCGTCCCTCGCTGCGCCTATTGCTAACAAGACTGCTCTAAATACCGAGACCGTCTCAAGATGGGTGAGTAGCCCATCGACACGTGGTACAGGGGGTCTGCTCTACACGTGCGTCTTTACGATATGGCTGTGCGTCTATACAGCGCTACATCTAAACATCCCACCATCGGGGACACCGTGGTGGAGAGATATCATGAAGAAGGCAATGTGGGTTGTAAATGGAGTTTTTGCACCTGAGGCGGTGGTTTTTACGGCCTGTGTTCAGCTGAGAACTGCGCTGGATTTCCGGAGAAAGCTAGAGAAGGTTTTGAGAGGCGATAATAAGAGAGATGTTGACAGCAATGCTGGCAGCAATGAGCAAAAGGGAAAGAATGGCACAACTTCCCGGGTCACGGAAGAGACTACAGATGCTATGAAGGGGCCGCAGACGGCTGACAATCCGGCCGCTCGGCTGCCTAACACATCTGCAGACACAAGTGTGCCAAATATGTATGGCATCCCCAGTATAGTAAAGTCGAAGCTATCATCTATCAACAATGACCAGGACGGCGGCCTCGGTGGGCTGGGCCCACTGATTCATAGCCTAACAACCTCCGAAGGTGAAGGCAAACCAACGTTGTCACCAAGCGGGAACATAGCTAACAAAACCCCTGTTACCGAAACGTTCACCAATATTCCGGATTTCGATACCGAGCGGGAATCTTTCCTAGATCTGAACGCATATAGAATTTCGAGACAGCAATCGGTATGTAGTCACCTATACCTAAAGCATTGCATGAATCTGGCGCTCATTGCCTTAGATGACCGAGGAAGAAGCATTCCCGAATCATAAAGTGCCTCTGATATATGCTTGGTACGTCGTCATGGGAGGTTTTACTATCGATGTATCGCCTCTACACGATTATTATGATGTCGTGACTATTACACACCACGGCATACTAGCTCTAGCAAAGCGAGGCCTTTTCCTACAACTCCGAAAAGAAAGTATTAAAGACAAGTCAAAGGCGGACTTCCTCGCTAAAGGACTTGTTTTTATCCAAGTCTTATTCCTCATCGTCCAAGTCAGTGCAAGAAAAGCCGAAGGCCTCCCTATATCCCTTTTGGAGATTCACACACTTGTCCACGTGGTTTGTGCTCTGTCTATGTACGTCACGTGGTGGGGTAAGCCATTGGGTATCAAAGACCCAACTCGAATAGATTCTACGGTATGGGGCAATCCCTCTCCTGAAGAAGCAGTGAGGTGGCAATCATGTATTGCAAGTATGTTGGTGCTCTGCACATGGTTTAAGAGCTGGGATGTGATCGATTCTGAGCTGCAACCCATTTCAGAAGCATATTACGCTCGAAATTTCCAAGACAAGGCCTTAACGCAGTCCCCAGAAACTCGAATCGGCAACAATCCCAAACCCACGACCGAGATCCGCTCTGGGCACGCGCTGCCTCCGGGCCCCACTCGTGAGAAATGTCCAACTCAGGCTGAACTCCTCAGCCGGCGAGATCAGGATCCACTCGCAACCATTAAAATCCGCTCTGGAAAATCGATTTGTGGTGGAGTTGGGCCGGAGTATAACGGCGCAGATTCGGATTTCCAATGGCTTTTTACAGAACGAGCCCTCAAAAGGTGGATTTTCGCTTTCTCATCGAAATCTCCTACTTTGATCAACGTTCCGGACCGAGATCCTGACTCTAAAAGTGAGTGGATGGAGTCACCGTATTTTGAAAGGATTATCCCAAACTTCTTCGCGCACTCGTATAAACAAGACCGGCTGTCTATTTGGATCGCTTGGAGCACGTGCTTTGTATATGGTGGAATCCATGCCACTGCATGGAATTTCACCTTTCCTAGCGCTCAAGAGCGCCTCCTTTGGAGAATTTCCTGCCCCATACTTGTGGCCTTTGGAGTCCCAGTGGCTGAATTGATACGCTATGCACTACGAGCTCAGGCAGAAGGGTGGAGGGACGTTCTTCACAAAGTGACTTTGACATCGTGGTATCCTTTGCCACATAGACGATCTCTGTTTCATATGTTTGGGGCATTTATTTTACCTTTTTATATAGCTGCACGCATTTTCCTTGTCATCGAAGCATTCATTAGTTTGAGACGCGTTCCGGTTGGAGTATATTCTGCTGTGAGTTGGGCGCTCAATGTTCCTCATCTTTAGAGACGTATGGCTATTTTCTTGTTTCATTCACCTAATATACGGAACGAGGGTGAGATGTCGATATATCGCGATTTGGACTCTATAACTATCTTAGATCTCCGTAAGAAGGTTGGTCTGGAAGAGTTTTATGTAGAAGATGAGATTGTGTGATGGTGGCATGTGAGCTACTCCAGAAACTCCTAGCATGTCGTGCTATCTCGAGCTTGAGCTCATTCAGTAGTTGTAAAGGGCGAGGGGTGCGACTGCGGCGTTTGTGTTGCCGTTGCGAGTCCGTTGCCTCAATATGCGGGCGAGGCTATTCTGTTAGGCGAGGAATTAATTGCGGAGGGGATTCGGTTTAAAGACTCGTGTCGTGCTGGAATTTTACGCTTAGTTACGGTGGTAGATCGTGTGAGATTCTTCAAGGGCGGATTGCTGCACTACTCGTCATATTCGCGCCTTGACTGCTGAGACTTTTATTTTTATCGCTATTGAAAATTAGCTCCAAAGTGGTAGCCAATGCCAGTTTGAACTTGGCCAGTTCGTTGCGCATCATATAAATGTCTCTGGGCTGACTTGAATTGAGGAAGTCTACCAGGAAGCTTTCTGTCTCCTGACTTTGGCTCGGGAGAACGGTATCTAACCGCCCTCTTTAAATGTGGGATACGGAGCTGTATTGTTACTTTCGTAAAGGAAACCTAATACTTTACGACGGAGGAACCGACACTCACCGAATAAACGTTGCGATGACCTGATAGCTTGCTAATTTAATTAGTAAAAATAAAAGCACATGTCCGTACAAGCATTGCCTATTGCGAATTAGACGCGGGGTTTGAGGTGATTTTGATATGTATTGGCAGTAATGAAAAACGTAAGAAATAATCTAAAACCTGTAATGCGAGCTGCGGAGCGAACAAATGTGTCGTATCCCAGTTTGCTGCATGATAGAAACAGGTGGAGAATACATTTCCGCATAAATAAAAGCTGATCTAGCAGCCAATGAGCCCCTTCTATGCACATTTGCATTTCTCTTTTCAACGCCAACTAACAATGCATCGTACTCTTTTGGGGTCTTCCAGTCAATACCCACCTGCCCTTTTTTTGTCTTTTACAGTCCGTGCTGCCAATGTCTAATCAAAGAACGCCATGACTCTCCGGATTGATTCGCTCAGCGAGCCAGCGCCAGCGTTTCGAATATTCATTCTCCCCGATCTTCCCATCCACCAAGCGACAACTCCTATAGCTACGGTAAGGCTAAGGGCACCGGCCGGCCGCCTGTATAGCCATATTTGTCGCTTAATTCCTCTGACAACTGTTTGGATTGCTTTTGTTCTCTGCATCTCCGCATCTTGCTTGCTGAGGAATGTCTCTCCATCTTGAATAGTTTGCCTTGCCACGTCAGATGGATTTCGGGTCGTTTTGAGCACGCTGTGGGAGGAAATGCGACGCCAAGCGCGATAAGGAAGTGATTCGGGAGGATGATTGTCGAATAGTGTAATGGTATTCGCGATAAGAAGCTCGAGGTCAAGGGGCTTGGGAAGCTTCGATAGGATCGAGTGCAGCATCTCTGGTTCGTCGGGCGGAATTTCAAGAAGCTCATCTTTCCGTGCGAGAACGATCTGAATAATTAGCGTGTATTTCGGGGCGTTATTCTGGGCTAATAGAATCGATCTACTTACCACAGTGAAGAAGTATACCGGTATGACCGCTTCTCTGGCCAAGAAGAAGTCGAACAGCCGTGCAATGTCGCCATACTCCTGTATGTCGTGCGCATACAGTGTCAACGTTGCCGCGAGGGCGAAGAATGGCTGGGTCTGTGAGAGATGCCTGCGCAGGATTGGATCCACGGTATCTAGGATTGCGGGCAGGAGATGGAGGTGTGAAATTGCCGCATCAAGAGACGGCAGCATAAAATCACGTATTCGTAGGAATGAAAGGCGCACTACTGCTGACGGAGCTTGACCTGACCCCAACACGAGAAGTATGACCTGCACAATGTCATGATAGCCTTGAAAGTAACATAAAGCTGGGTATCTTCGGAGTACTTCGGTGATGACGTCTGAGAGCTCCTGCTTCCGGCGTTCAAGCTGCTTGTCGGACTCATCTGCAGAGTATGTTATTAGCTGCAGGAAGGGTTCCGGGGAATCGCGGGTAGCTTTACTGTTTGGATAATAGACGAAAGATCTGTTTACGTCGAGCTTGACCTGGTCCTCGTCCCGATGAGGGGGCAGCGAGGTCCAAGAGATTTTAGCATCCAACGGATCATCTCTCGATCCTAATAAAATTGGCCCTGCAGACGATGGTAGGTTAGTATATGGTAGTTGAGGTTACGTGCTACAGGAGCCATACAAGCTGTACGCCGCAGCTCGTCGTCCACAAGGCCATTGCTGCTAGCTGCAAGGGCAATGAGAGTGTCTAGGTCGTCGTTCCTGCATGCCTGCACGATCTGCGTCACCTTGCCCGCTGCGGCAGCTGACAAGGGTGGCGAGGGAGATGCAGCTGTGGTGGTGGACTTCTCGTTGCCAGCGCCATCGGCTGCAAGGTGGGGGGGTTCTGGAGAGCTCTGCGGGCGGTCCATGAGGCTGCTACTCACATCGTCGTGGGAGAATTCAGGCTCACGAAGCAATGCACGCGAGCTGGAGCTGGGCCGGGCACGAGCACGGGCATGAGAGGGAGAGGGATGGGATCTGGGCTCTTCGTTGTTCGCTAGGGAGCTTCGTGTACTTTGTTGTTGCTCGTAAGGCGTCCCACGTCGCCCGGTCGTGCTTAGCCGTTAAGCAGCGGGCGCACAGGAAAAGGAAGCGCACAGGCGCGCGATTGTTGGCTGTCATGGCCGCTCCCGGTGCCCGCTCGAGCCCGCTCAGAGCCCGCTCAGAGCCCGCTCAGAGTCCGCCTGCAGCGCCCGCAGCACCCGCCGCGGCGCAGCCCCGAAGGCTCAACGCATCCCGGCCAGGCTGGCGGGCGGGCAGTCTGCGGGTCCCTTCTGAGCACATATGTAGGTAGCTAGGTACCTAGGCATCTAGGCACCTTGGTCTGCATGGATGCCCATTGCCCGACCGCGTTAAACACGGCTTGCATGAGAAGGTTGTCATGTTACCATCGCGGTGTCAGATGCTGATAATGCTCCAATGCCCCAATGCCCCAATGCTCCAATGCCT
The DNA here is from genome assembly GCA_001692915.1 of Glonium stellatum. Lineage (NCBI taxonomy): Eukaryota > Fungi > Ascomycota > Dothideomycetes > Gloniales > Gloniaceae > Glonium > Glonium stellatum. The sequence continues at coordinate 6,863 of KV748756.1, read as the reverse complement.
CCCAATGCCTACAATGCCTACAATGCCTCCACTGTCCCAGCATCCCGAGATCACCTGCACACGGCGTTGAATACTTGGGCCGACCTCTTCCCCCCCCAGGCCCTGAACCGGGAGTCTGTTGCCCTCTTTTTTTGGCGGTCGACGAGGTTATCGCCATCGTCTTCCCTCTGCCGCGCCTCTCGCACGCTGACCGCCGCTCTACCATCTCACACGACCACCTCCCCCTCATACGATCTAATCTCGGGCAGCGTTGATTTGCTGCAGACCGCCTACCGTTCAAGACAGCTGCATCTGGCTCTCTTAATGCGGTCGTGGAGACCGCTGGCGCGAGAGACTTCATAGGACCTCTGGAGGTCTGCAGACCAACACTGATCAGATCCCCCTGCCCCCCCAAGTCTGCATTTCGCTCCGCCGCACTTGCCGCCGCCCTGAGCAAGGCTGGAGCCAGTAGTCACCACAATGTCGCAAGAACTCCCACAACCTGTCACATCAACCACCCAGGCTTCCAGGCCTCTGCCTTTCTAGCATTAAGGCTGCCCGCCTGCCTGCCAGTGCCCCCCACCCGGGCATATTATCTCTGCCTCTTGCTCGACTAAGCCTAATTCTCGCTGTCAGATTCGGTTGCATGATCAGGGCCTGGCACCCTTTTTGTCCCAATCGGAACAAGAGCAGCCGCCTAGTTTCTATTTGATCTCTCTTCCCTTTCGGCTTGCCCGCTGAAGGTCACAAAGCAGAAACTTCGCATTGTAGCACGACGGCTCAGAGACTCGCTGTCAAGTGCCTCGTTTAACCTTCCTTAACCTCCATCCGGCGGGTAGCTGTTCCGAAAGGCTTTGCACCATAATTTCCAACCATGTCCATTCAGACTGGCGTCCTCGTCAATGGCGAGTGGACTACTAGGAGCGTTGACATCCATCAAATTCTAGCAAGAAATCGCCAACAATCCGATGCAAAAAAGAAAGAGCCGGAAATTAATATGCCCGAGGAGAAGATAGTGCTGGGGGTACTGTCGCGAACAGTGCTCCGCAGCCCCATGATTGATTGGATCATCCCCGCAAGAGTTCGAGATAAGAACAAGAACGACGTCGTCTTTATCGGCGAGGATTTTGTGCACATCAAGGAAATTCGAGCGGACGGCCATCTCAACCATGTGGCCACCAAAGCTGACTTCGGATGTCGCATCAGGGCCGCTAGAGTCTTTGGAGAACCGCGAAAGCCCATGCTGGACTCACGAGTCAAGGTGGAGGAAGCGGACATAGCAATGGATCTCGATTCTCCGGATGTTATCCCACCCCAGGTTCTCGTGCTCTCGCTCGAGTCCCGACTTATCATGTTTTTGTTTGCGGAGCAGTGCCAGAGTGGGAAGGTCACATTCTCTCACACCACAGTGCCGCTACCTGCCGGAACTTCATTTCTTGAGCAGCCAGGCAAGCACCTGGCTGTCGATCCCAAGTCTCGGGCTATAGCGATCGCTGCCTGCGAGGGAACCTTTATCCTATACTGTACTAAGAGCATGGCTAAGTGGAGGGAAGAAAGTGCATCCCAACTACGCCATCCTATAATTGATGAGCAAGCTCGCAAGGTCGACGGCGTCATCCTGAAGATGGAATTTCTTTCATCAGCGTTGAGCGACGACCACCATGTAATACTCCTGGTTATTTTCTCTAAGGAAGGGAGGACAAGGATGTCGTGTTATGACTGGGATTCATCCAAGGGTCTAGGATCGGTTACGATAAGGGCAGAGGGGCATCCATTAGAAAAAGGTGAGTATTAACCGCCTGGTCGCGCTCGGATGGCTCGCTGGGAAGGGAGGTGCCTCTTGCGAAGCATCTGGGGTGGAAGTTACTCAGCCTTCTCTGTGATTGTCATCCCTACAGAGTGCAGTAGAGCTAACACGTGACTGTAGATGAAAGAACCCCCTTATTTGTTATTCCACTTCAGCAGTCTCCTGGTTTCTTATTGGTGGCGGAGCAAGGCATTTCACTGTATCAAGATATTCTTTCGGGCTCCTCTAAGAGAGATGTAGTTTCCATTAATGAAGAGTATCCGCGGTACCCAGGTAGTTCGAAGAGGAAACCTCTTTGGACTCATTGGGCGAGAATGGCTCGTAACTGGGAAGCGCAAGGTAAACTGGACGAAAATTTCTACATCATCAGGGAAGACGGAATTGTTCACTACGTTCAAGTGAATCCGGAAACGCATGCGACAACGACGAGTGCGGGACAGTTTGGATGCACGGTAGACTCTGCATTTGCCAGTCTTGACGTTGGACGTAATTTCTTTTCGCTTAGAAACCCAGACGTCTTGATTGCCGCAGGGGACATGAGTTACGGAGAGCTCATCAAGATCGGCGCGTGGGAGAACGACCCTCGTAAGCGTTCACGTGCAGAGACCATGGAGCTCGAGTATCTTGAATCACTGCCAAACTGGGCGCCCATCACCGACACACTGATCTCGAGGCTGCCAGGCGTCCAAACGGGCTATGACAGACAGCGAGAGGCGTTATTCGCCACCACCGGTCGTTCTCCATATGGCGCCATTTCTGAGCTCAGATGGGGCCTCAATGCGCTAGTTGGCGCGACCATCGACAGCCCGGATTTCTCCGGCGTCACTGCAATGTGGACTCTTTACGACACCACTCATGATGGCACCTTTTTTCTACTGTCTTTTCCATTGGGCAGCTACTTATTCCATCTTTCCATCCCGTCCTTGGAAATCACTGATGATTTTGGTGAACAGTGTGGCATTCAACTCGGCGAGGAAACACTTACCGCCGGCTCCGTTGGGTCGTACTGGGCTGTCCAGGTTACCCATAAAGCCATTTATCTACTTAACTCCTCAAGCGCCGAGGGAGTATTGCTCCGCGATGATACTGTCGAATTCCCGCCCGGCACCACTGCTCTTGCTGCAGCAGTACACTTCCAGTACCCGCTTGTCGTCACAGCTGTTCGGCACGACACCGAGATCCGACTTGAACTTGGGCAGATTGTAGACCACGAAGGCAAGATCTCTCTCGAACAAAAAGCTACTCATTCTTTACCAGCCGATCCGACATGTTTGTCTATTGTCGAAATCGACGGAATGCCACATGCATTCGTCGGAACCACAAACGCCTTCTTACTCCTTTTCCGTATAGATGTGCGTGGCCTCACGCTTGTGATGGAAGAGCGCGTTGATGATGATGCGCGTCGAGGCTCTCCTATTGTGTGCGAAAATGTAGCTCTACTTACTTCCAAATCCTCAGGTGATGTACACATGCTTGTTTGTGGGATGCGTGACGGTAGCCTCTACAATTTCGAACTACGCAGCCAAGCTGGAGAGACACCGGAACCCTGTAGGTTCATGCCTTTTGCTACAATTTGCTTTGCAACCAATTCTAACCAAAACCATAGTAATTTCACTTGGTTTCAAACATGTCACCAACATGGGAAATACATCTGCTCGAGTAATACAAAGTGACGCCGAAGCATCAACCGCATTCGTTGTATGCGGCTCGGATTTATGCCACTTAAATTTCCGCGGAGATCAAAATTTAGATCTTCAAATAGAAAGTGTATGGTTTACTGACCGTAATCAACCTGGATATCAACAGTCAGCTATTTCCGCATTTGCTCTCATACCATCCGAGGGATATAGCGACAGCGAATTTGCCAGTTATCTCATAGCTATTTCTGGATCTAAACTTCTCGTTGCACAGCTCGACGATGAGGTCAAAGCGGTGCCGCGTCGGCTCACTCTACGTTACACCCCGTATAGGCTGATGTATTCAGAACGCTTGCGTATGATGGTTGTTGCGACAACGAAAATAAAGGAGAGGTCTCCAAGGGCGCGCAGCAGGATGGGGCGACGCACCGTCCGATCTGTGGTTCAATTAATTCGTCTCGAGGAAAAATATTCCGGGGGTCTGGAACAGGCCGAAGAAGACGAAGGAACTATTGACGGGAATATTCACGATAAACTTATTGCCGGTGAATGTGTGCTGTGGCCTCGTGAGAGAGTATATGCTCTTCTGGACTGGACATACGATGATGGAACTGGTAAAAAATACGGATTCCTCATAGTTGGAACAGGGTATCCCGATGGGGATAATCAAAAAGGCCGTATGCTGTTCCTTCGGACACATGTTGAAGGAAACGGAAAGGTATCTTTCTACCCGGCCAAGATCAGGGATCTAGATCGACCCGTATACGCAATATCTACATACAAAGAAAACCGATTGGTCTTTACGTCTGGTGATTCTCTCCACATCGACGAGTTCTCCGTGGAGGATAAAAGGTGAGGCTCGTACTGCGTTTAGAAAACACGTAGAAAGTGATCACTAATGCTTCTAAGCACCAGACTAGTGCCAGTCTGCAAGCAAAAGTTAACCTCGGCTGGTATTCAAATCACCACTTCACCTCCTTTGATTTACGTATCAACCTCCCAGGACTCGGTTCTAGCTTTTGAGCTGAAGTCTACGCCATCGGGACACACCTTCCTGGATACTCTATTTAGCGATGGTGGATCTAGAGCTTCTCTCCACCACCTTGTTGTTCCAATTTCTCTAGCCGAGGTCCGGGCTGGTAAAAGGCCCCATCAAGACATCTCACCTAAATCAACCCCCAAAAGCCCTACCTCTACTAAAAACCGTACATTGGTCCTCATATCCGATAAAAGCTCTTCCTTAACTGGCCTCATTCAACCCGTGAGTCGTACACTTCGATCTGCCGCTCCAACTGTCTTTGAAGCGTCTCTCCCCCGTTCTGTAACCCGTCTGCGCCGTGGCGCTATCAGACCACCGTGGCGTAGCATATACTCACCTTCTACCAATGCGTCGGTAACCGCACGTAATGGATATTCCCCTTTGCCAAACGGGAAATCATCTATATCTTCTAAACTAGCTTCTAGCCAGTCTGTTCCCGGTGTCCTTGTAGACGATATAATTGGTACTGCCACTGATGGAACCCTCTTTGCCTTCAGTGTCCTAGATGAACCGGCATGGCGCTTCCTCAAATTTCTTGAGAACCTGCTACATGCTAAGGAAAGCTTTAAGACTAGCCCTGATTTCCGTGTAGAAAACGGAGGCAAAGGCTCTATTACTCGTAGAGATGTGGACCCAGAGCCGGACCCACGAGGCTATGGACAAGCCACAGCCTATCATATTAGCGGAGATGCACTGGCCTCGTTGTTGGAGGGACATGGTTCACAAAAGGGATCCCTGCTCCGACTTGTCACTGAGAATACAGATGATGAAGTACTGGAGATGTTCAGGGAATTGTTTCATGACATTTTACCCCAAGCCACTCGTTCTAATGGTTTTACGGATGAAGAGGAAGCCAACGAACACATGGCCTCATGCGTGATGCAGTGGCTGAGAGGCGTTTTGCAATCCATACTATAATGACCTGGAGCTTGACATTTTCATAAATCGGAGGGCGGATAAGTCGGACTTCTAGCGCTAGATTTGGGATTGAATTTGCCGTTTCCATCTTCGCCTGGCATAGTAATCGGAGGCACTCTCGTTATGCTCATAGAAATCTTGCATTTGGAGGGGAATTGTCCTGTTTTCTTCATACGTGTCTAGCTATTTTCTGTCATTACGTAGATGTCTGCAGCGGTAGTATTCCCGCACTTGACAAACCGAGTAAACACTAATATATGGTATTCTTATGTAATCCTAAGTTCTTTAGGGGTAGTGTAGGGAGTGAACGTAATAGAGTTATCTTATCTGTGATGTGTTGACCTACTAATGCTGATGAATAACCTAGTAGTCTAGACGTCTGCCCCTCCTCTGGAACACCCCCGACAACCGCTTTACACGAACGTCTCCTCATTCCGCCCCTTGCCAAATCCACCAATTGATCAGCACAACCGCAAAGCTTACTTCCACCTCAACGACGCGTCATCCTCACACTGCCGCCCTAGCTAAACCACCAGCCAAAACATCGCGATGTCGATCAGGAGGTTTCCAACGCTCACAACAGCTTAGCACATTATCTATAGCCACAGATATCACTGCATGCCGTTCTGGCACCCAGCTTACCCACGATCTCCTGCCGATAAGAGCAAGTTCTCAAGCAGCGCAATCCCAACCACCACAGCCCCGGGCCACACCTCTCAGACGCGCCAGCGCCGCGGCGTGCTAGCTCCCCCGTCCACAATACGCAGTAGGAGGGGACGACGCGCAGGAGCTTACGCAATCACATAGCACGATGCAGCCACGCATTGGCATCGGCAGTGGCAGTGGCAGTAGCGGTAGTAGTAGTAGTAGTAGCAGTAGCAGCAGTAGCAGTAGCAGCGGTAGCAGTAGTAGCAGTAGCAGTAGCAGCAGTAGCAGCAGCAGTATCAGTAGCAGCAGCCGCGCCTCGAACAGCTGTACAGCAAAAAAAAATAACTATGCATTTTCCTACATCTGTCTAGTCTGCACCAGTGGGGGAAAAAACATAAAAAAATAAAATAGAAACTCATGCATCCATATTCGCTCCACCCGCTCCCCCAAACTAGTATACAGCAGCGCGGCAGCACAGCAGCACGACCAGCTCGGGCCAGTCCATCCAGCCCAGCCCAGTCCAGCCCAGCCCAGCCCAGCCCAGCCCAGCCAGCCGCGCGACACAAAAGGGAGACAAGAGACATTTCGATTGAGGGGGGGTGGGGGAGCGGAACCGGAGGGAAAATCGAGACACAGAGAAAAGCGCAGACAGACCTCGAGCGGAGAAAAAAAGGGACGACGATAATTCCATAAGCCGAGAAAAAAACCCAGAGCCCCCTATCCTCCCTCATAAAAATCCGCGCCAGTGGGCCAGAAGCCCCCAAAATAAACATGCCTGATTTGATATCCAAGGAAAATGGCGGGGCGGGCTGGCGGGCTGGCTGCTGGTGAGACG
>KV748755.1:0-10693 GCA_001692915.1 Glonium stellatum | reverse complement strand
GCTTTATAATTATATAATAATTAGCTTAGATTACTTAGATAGTGTTCGCCTACTTTTAAAGTCTTACTATCTACATGTAGATCTAGATCTATTAAATATCTAGTTATAATTAAGGCTTTAAATCTAATTTAAATCAAGCTAATTAAACTCCTAACTAGATCTACATTTAAATTTTGGATATCCTAAATAATCTAAAAATAGATCTAGTCCATTAACGTCACTGGGTATTATCATTAAGTAATAGCATGAGAATACCGAGAGAAGTTCGGTTCAACAATAAACATTCTATGACGCAGCTGGCTGCACACTCTGTGGGTTATGAAAGACGTCGTTAGGGTCAATAGCGCGTTTAATCTGCTCAAGTCGGGGGAGATTGGAACCCCAATACGCTTGCTGACCATTTGGTAGTTCTGGATCAACATATCCAGCATACGCTCCAAACTTCACATCCGGCAATGCTTTCATGATGACTTGGTTAATGCCGTTGACGAAATTCCTCGTGGTTGTGGAAACGCGGCCGATATCTACCGCGTAGGTTTGTAGATAAAACAGAGCATCCCGATGCGCGTAGGCGGTGGCGTTCATAGGAACATCGTTGATGGCGCCACCTTCCAAATCAAAGATAGCAAACCAAAGCGCAGTACCCTTGTTAGCTGTGTCGAGGAATTCGAATAGGCTGTCAACACCTGAAGCTGGAATCATATCGGAAGGAGTGAAGGCAAGGCTCTTCGAATAGAACGCGCTGGGAATTCCTCCGGCAATTTGCAAAGCGAGATCCTCTGCCCAGTGACTAACGAGTCCTAACCAGTCGTTGAATACGGTGATTGAGACCCCATTACTTTGTGGTAGTTTGCTGGGGATATTGAGCGCGTCGAACTCTGCCTTGGATCCGAAGAAAGTGCCGGAGATGATCATGCCTAGCTCAAATATAACGACCTCGCTCGCAAACTTTCGGCTGAGATTGGGATCCGATATGAGAGACTGCCAGCTCTTGAATGCCGTAGCCTTCTCAGCGGTTGTGCCAGCATTAAATGAATATGAGTACTGAACTGCCTCTCCGGGCTCGGGTTCGGTCCGCACCTTGAACTCGGTAATCACGCCGAAACTAGCGCCGGCACCCTTGAGAGCAAAGAAGACATCCGGGTTCTCAATTTGGGATGCACGGATAATGGAAGAATTTGCGAGGACGACTTGGACCTCCTCAACGTGGTCCAGCGCGGATCCCCACATTCTCGAAGTAGGCCCCAGCCCTCCAATCGTCGCATGACCGCCAAGGCCAACTTGAGGGCAGGTGCCATGAGCCATTGCGCGACCGCCGGCATCGTGAAGTCGCTTCGTCACATCAGCAAGTAAAGTGCCTCCACCGATCGTGGCAGTCCACGTAGTCGTGTCCATAGAAAACTGCTGCATGTTCTTAAGGTCAATCACGATTGCACCGGACACGCCTCCGATTCCTGGCCGAAGTTAGTTTCCTGAGGGGTGGAGAGGGCATATTGCCCACCATAATTCCCATAGCTGTGACCGCCACATCGAGGTTGAACCTTTAGATTCGATTTGGTAGCGCACTTGATAATTGCAGCTACGTGATCTGCAGTTTGGGGATAGGTCACCGCGGCTGGCGTTACGGGAATATCCAGGTTGTAGGGCTTCACATCGGTGAGTTGGTAGAGAGGCTTGTTGGGAAAAGCCAACAAGGCATTGTTTCCACTGACGGCATTTGAAAGACAAGTGCCAACTGCGGTGCTGCTTGTGTTGCCCATGTTCTAGAATTAAATGTATAGAAGAGCGCAGAGAAGGAATAGGTATAAATAGTATGAAAGCGAGTGACTAGGAAAATGTGACGGTGTGACGGTGTGAAAGTGAAGAGCTAGGGGGATGAAATAAATCAGGGCAGCCGCAGACTTTTGCAGATGTTTCTACTCGTAGAGCATAAGACGCGATCAGCGTCACTGACCTCAACACGAAGGGCAGCACAGGTATAGGTCATTTAGGCTCTGCTGTTAGCCGTCCAATGGAGCGTGTTAACCAAGTTCCTAGCCAGGGTGAATCTACCAACGATCAATACGTAGTATGCTGGTGGCGAGTGGCTTCTGAGGAGCCACGGAGGCCTGGCCTGTGACTGGTCTGGAAACAGCGAGGCCAATTAGGGTGAAGGCAGGCGCGCAGCCGCACCTTTGGGTTTTCGCTGACATCTAGCATACCTGTAGTGTTTCCGAAAGTAGGTAACGAAGTTAGAGAGGAGGCTAGTTAGGCGGCTAGGTGGCTAGGTGGCTAGGTGACTAGGTGGCTAGGTGTCTTGGTGGGCGGAAGGCTGTCTGGGCAAGTGGGTAGGGAGGTGGGCAGGGAGGTGGGCAGGGAGGTGGATAGGTAGGTGGAAGGCTGTCTGGGCAGCTGGCCTGTCGCGCCTGTCTCCTTGGAAGGCGAGAACAGCCAGGGACCAGCCAGGGAACTCTCGCTTACGTAAAGCCGTTGCGCGTAGCCCTGCTGCGTCTTGGGCGCGCCACTTTTCCTTGGTATGACCCAGTTTCGAGGCGTGACAGGAGTCTGCCATTTCCCATAATTTCTCTTGATTGCCTCAACACCATCTTGTGTGCCCTATGACTTATCAATCCTCGTCCAAGAAACACAAAAGCCTGCAACAAGCCAGCTGCAACTTCTCCCTGATAATCCCACATCTCCTGAGCTGCAGTCTGGTCCAGGTGCCTCTGTGATCCCATCACGTGGAGTGTCTTGGCGCTCTCATCCCCAGTCAAGCTTCTGTGAAGGTCTCTACCTACCTAAGTCAACAGCGAACGCGTTATCATATAGCTTCCTTAGAGGCAATTAACACATCATGACGCTCTACGAAGCATTACAATTATTGCGAGCCTTACTGACTACCATTAGCCGATTCTGACAATGCCCATAAACTTCTGCAGCCTTTAGGCAGTAAGAGCCGCGCAGACAGCTCCATACTCCACCTTTCCAATCTTGCAAGTGCTTACAAGAACCTGCTTATAGCACCATGGCCCTCCAAATACCTCCAGACCTAAAGAATCACAGATTAACCACCCTTTCACACTAAACTCTACCGCCAAAAACCAATCGCCATGGCCGTCACCGAACTCGCGCTCCTTCGGCTGCTCCCAGCTACCACCATCTCCACGTCCGCCCTTAAGGCGTCCCTCGCGAAAGCAAAGACAGCAATGCAAGACTATACTGGCCGCCGCTTCTACTTCCTGCATCAGATCGAGGACCCGACACTGATCTACGTGTTCGGCGAGTGGGAGTCACTGACCCAGCACATGGACGCGTTCATACCGAGCGCGCAGAACCAGGAGCTGCTAGACGCCGTCAAGGATCAGCTGGCCATCGAGGGACTCGTGCATCTCAATGTTGGACACGCGAGCTTGCCGTCTGCTGATGAGGTCGGCGCCGCGGACAACGTCTTCAGCATCGGGCGGCATTTTGTCAAAGCCGGTGCGAAGGACGAGTTCGCGGCCGCTTTCGAGGCAAATAAGCATGCGTTGCAAGACTATGCCACACAGGGGAAGATTGGAGGTGGGTGGAGAGTGGATAAAGATGGTAATAAGGAGGAGTGGGTGCTCTTCTGCCCGTGGAAGAACGTCGACGAGCACATAGGCTTTGTCAACACCCAGGGTTTTGCGGAGTATTCAAAAATCAGGGAATACGTTGATGGCGTGGATATTAAACATGCGAAAGTGATCAAAGAGATTTAAGTGGTTGTATACCCAAGGAGGATAGCTTCAACTGCCCTTTAAGCGTAGATGCATGATTGAAAGCTCATGTTATGTCGCTTTGATCTACTCTCGGAAGATTCCAGTCGCAACTCTACTCATGTCAGTTTATAGAGACTTGACTACGAGATTGAAACGAACTATCTGCTCAATGCCTCCATTCTCACCTGATAACCATACACCCCAAAATCAATGATGTTTACCTCATGGCACGTTCGTTATTCCTAGCTGAAACATTAGCAACCCCGAATGAAGAGTTGACTATTCACAGAGTAGCATGTCTCCTATTAGGACTCCATCTCGCGAAATAGAGCGCTCTCATCTCCATCGTGACCACACGAGAGCAGCCCAGGCCGTCCCAGTTCAAAATTTTCAGGTATGCTAGCCCTTCAAGATCCAAACTGCCATTAAGCCATGCCAATCCGGCTATACCAAGCGGAAATTCCAGCAACTCAGCCGACAAGAGAGTTTTAGTGCTCAGAATTGCATGCCTTCAAGAACACCGTCCCATTCACATGTGAAATCTTTCCAGAACGACTCATCAAAGCTATCGAAAAGCGTTGGAGCATTGAAGCAGGCATCCGCTGTCATCCTTTCCCCAGCCCGCGGCAACCGCATAGCCTCCTCTAGGCTGGAGATATCCGAATTCACCGAAGAAAACAACTGTTGTCCTTGGCCTCCGGGACCCACTGTCGTTGAGTCGTACCAAGCTTGCACGGCGCGCATTCTCCGCGAGATGAACACGAAAATGTCATTCGATACTCCTGCAGATATCTTTGCTTCCGCCAGTCGTGTGATCATGTCGGCCACCGTCTTCGACGGGTCAACGACTTGTCGGACTTGTGCAGCGTCCCAGTTCTCGGCTTCGAGCGCATATAACTTAGATAAGGAGATGAGTATTGACGATCCAAGGGTCCAAGTTGTCACCGGCATGTCAAAGTAAGCCGCTTTGTCAATCGAAAAATATGCGTCCAAGTAGTTCCGGATTGACATTAAACATGCGTGAAGCATGTCCAACATAGGGAGGGGATGGCTCGTAAGTCCAGGGCTCGCTGTGTTTTTATAGTTGCTGATTGCACAGTCATAAAGGTAGGTCTCCGCAACATAACAATGCATGAGCATACAAGCTAGAGGCTGGTAAGCAAAGTCCGATATAGCTATAAAGATTTACAGGTTAACCATGGGCGAAATCAGTTACTAACCATTATGCTGAAGATGACATGGCATACTCTTCCTAAGTTTTTGCATATCATTTCGAAAGGACTGTACATACAGACCAATTGGAGTCAGCGTACTCGCAGTCCACCACTCATTAACGATATCTTGAGGCGACATATTTTGGCCTATTCCTTCCACAATTCGCTGGAGACGCACAAGGTTAACTATAAATACGTCCGTATCATATTCTCTAGTCTGGGCAAGAAATTGGCAACATTCTTCCATGTATTGACTATAGCGAAGAGGATCCATAGTTTTCAGGGCTCTCGATATCCTTTCAATTGAGGTTAGCAGCGTTTCAGAGTTCCATAACGTCTAAGTTCTCTAGGAGGCTTACACGGACTTTAGATAGAAACAGCCCAATAATGCCCTTCGTTCATCCGACGTCCGCACTTTTGGTTGAGACGCTTCAGCGGGGTTCGCGCTCGTTGAAACAATTCGCATCTGGGGTATGGCATTTGGCGGTCGGTTTAACCCCAAATCCACTAATAGCGCTGCTGCTAAATATAGGAGATTGGTGAACTGCGCATTAATGAACATATGCACATGATACCTGTAAGTGAACACCGTCAACCGCTTGCTGAAATTATGAACCGTTTAAAGCTCAAGAATACTACTAACCATGCCACCATAACAAGAATTCCTTGTAGCAAATCCAGACTCTTTTCACCTAAAGTGATCATATGCGTACTAAGATATTGCACAGCCTCTTTTCCTAGTGTACGCTGTCGTATAAGGTTGTCATAGGAGGTTGCAACCATAATTGCTCGGAACAGAAAAGGCTTCTCTTGACGCAGGGAATCGGCGTCGGTGGTCTCTGGAATAACGACGAAAGGAAACTGAACAGTCATTCTAATGCGAAACCGGTTTAGTAACGCATCTGCCTGGTCATAGCCGGCAGAGAATTCGAATGCAGTCTCTTTCAATGCGTGGCATTCATTAATGGCAGCTGGCCCAATTCTTACTGGCCCGCTCGCAGGAAATATTTCCGAGGCCTCAAGCGTTCTCTGTCGTTCGATTGACGGATTCGGTGGTTCCGCAGGCGAGTTCTGGCGAGAAGCTTCTAGGGCCGGGGACGCATTAACTGATGGCGGCAACTGTTCCCTAGGTAATGCAAGAAGATTGATGATTCCGTCTAGCTTCTGCTCCAACCGGGCGACGTGACTGTCCAGGTTAACTCACGCAAAAGGAGGAATCATAATGCAAGTGACATACGTTTTCGGTCGTTGCCGTTGTCTTCGTGGTTCATTTGTGCTCCTCATACAATCCTTTTTAAGCCTATAACATCTTTGAAACTTTAGTCCGTGTGGCTATATTAATTTGCAGAAGAAATAAGATAACCAGACATGTGGCCAAACTTTAAAGGCAGCTCAAGACCAGAAGGGGATTTCAACCATTTTTGATGATCAAGTCAGCTAACAGTGATTACGCGCCCTCCATACATCGATCCTGCATTATGTTTTAATACTGGACAGGCAAAAGCGACTTACCGCTCGCAGACACCGCCGGCCTCCTGAGAAGGCACACATTTTACCTTTGCGGTTGCACAAGGATGACAAGCTCGGAGCTGGGAAATGGCGGTGGGATCAGGAAAGGAGTTAATAATATCTCCGTCATCGCATTCCACCGTTCTTTGAGCGTGAGAATGTGATCCCAAATTGATCATGAATCGGGTGTTCCGTGTCCGACGTATTGAAATTTCCTCTTGGGGTAGTCGTCGTCGGTTTTCTTGTTTTTGAGACAGCATGAGAGCGGCCTTTAGGCTTCTCGAAGACGACGCGTTTCTCCCAAGGCCCTTTTGTAACCATAGTAATAGAAAGTGTAGAGAGGAGAAAGGAGTTGTGGTTGGGAAACCCGGTGCGATTTGAAGGTGATGTTGCCCTTTGTCAGCGTTTGGTGACGAATGAGGCATGCGAAGGATCGGAGCATTTCCGCCAACATCCCCGGATTGCCTCATCGGGTAGTTTTGGAGCGGACACGGAGTGGGTTGAAGACCATCCCATATGATCGCGAGACAGACTTTCAGCATATTTATATTTCAATACCCATCCCGTAAATATGAACACCTGCAAGCGTTGGTCGCCTGCTCTTCTCCCAATACTATATCAGTGTGGATTTTCAGCAAAAACACGGACGTCTAGTCCCGATATACTTTAGCCATGACTTCCTCCCAGCCGGTAGACAAAGCACCAACAGAGCAATCTCCAGCAAAGGCAGGGGATAATACCCCAACTACAGGACGGCTTTCAGAGGATATCCAACCACTACCAGGGAAACAATCGTCAGAAAAAGAGCAGAATACAACAGACTTGGCAAATCCGCCGAAAGTTATCATCTCAGGACTAGAAAGCCACCTACACGGGTTTAGTTTACATATTCTTGCTGCAGCCCTTTGCCTCGCCGTGTTCTTCATGATGTTGAATGCTTCTATTGTGGGAACGGTAAGCCTCATAACAATACTACTGTTCCTCTTTGTAGAATATTTCTGCTCACCAAAATTTCCTAGGCCATCCCAAAGATTACATCTCAATTCCACTCCCTGGATGACGTCGGATGGTACGGAAGTGCATACCTCATTGCCAAGTGGGTCGCCAGGATCTTGCCTTTTCTTAGGTATCCAGTAGACCAACGTGCTAACAACTTGACTGAAAAGCTGCACAATGCTGCCTCTAGCAGGTAGAATATATACGCATTGCCGCTTAAAGGTATGTACTTATTCATTGGGACCATTCTTAATCCTTCTCCAGGCGTCACAAATGTTAACAATACCCCAACCGTAGATTACTTTTCTATCTTTCCTGTGGTTATTCGCTTTTGGCTCGATTATAAGTGGTTCAGCAAACGGCTCAAAAGTATTAATCGCGGGCCGTGCAATTAGTGGTGCAGGTGGATCAGGCTTGTCGAGTGGAGCTTTGGCCGCCATAAATGCTGCTTCTCCATTAGAAAAACGACCTAGTAAGCATAGTGCTCTCATGTTAGGTTGAAGCTATGTATTCTAACACAGTACGTTTAGTGATGATCGGCTTAGTTATGGCTTTTTCCAGTATCGGCAGCGTGATCGGTCCGGTAATTGGGGGCGCTCTAACCCAAGGAGCAAGCTGGAGATGGTGTAAGTGCTTTTACTTCGAGCTTTCTAGGAGCGAGTAACTTGAGGGCTTCTAACGCCTCCGCAGGCTTTTACATAAATGCATTTGCAGTAGGTATAACTACGGCAGTAATCCTAGCTGTACATTTTCCCGCAAGACCGGAAGATAAGATTCCCTTTTCAGTTAAGTCGACGCTCCAAAACCTAGATTTAATAGGATTTGCTATCTTCGCGCCCGGTTGCACGATCTTTCTTACAGCACTACAATGGGGAGGGGCAAAATATCCGTGGAATTCTTCAGTTGTTATTGGCCTCTTCTGTGGTAGCGCCGGTTTCATATGCCTCTTCATCGCATGGCAATATCGCATGGGTGACAGAGCTATGTTACCCCTGAAAATGTTTTCAAGGAGAGTAGTTCTCTGCAGTAGTGCAACTATTGGGTTTCAGATGGGAACTTTGATGGAACTTACTTATTATTTGCCCTTGTGGTTTCAAGCAGGTAATAAATACCTTGTGGGGGATGATTGAACTAAAGCTAATTCGAAATAGTGAGGAATGCTGACCCTATCATGAGTGGGGTTATGACTCTGCCCATGTCAATATCACAAATGGCCTATGCGGTTATGTCGGGATGGCTGGGTATGTTCTCCTATCTTAAGATGTTTCAATCGCTAACGGCACGGAGTTGACACGACTGGGTATTACACGCTATGGGCAGTGACTGGCTGCAGCCTTACAGCAATTGGAACAGGTCTTTTGTGTACCTTCACACCATCCACTGGGACTGGGAAATGGATTGGATACCAAATACTGATCGGCGCCGGCCGCGGCATGGTGATGCAGATGGTGAGCAGGCGAATTAGGTTCGATTTATCCCCCATACTGATGTTGGCTGTTAAAAGTGCGTCATCGCCGTTCAGAAGGATCTCCCGAAGGAACAAGAAAATATCGGATCGACTTTTCTAATGTTTTGCCAATTCCTGAGCGGTTCAGTCTTTATCGCCGTTGCACAAACAATTTTTACGAACAGCTTAGGTCCAGCATTGCAGAAATATGCCCCTACAACTACCAAAGAGCAAATAATTGGCTTAGGCGCCTTGGGTTTAAGGACCCTTCCAAAAAAGCTGATTGCCGGGGCCGTATTGGCATATAATACTAGCCTGGTTCATAGCTATTATCTCGCAACAGCAGGGGCGGCGTTGGGTTTCCTTGCCAGCTTTGGGATGGGTTGGGGTAATTTGAAGAAAGCAAAAGCTATGACACAACCAGCCTAAAAACCTGTCAGATGTACTTCTAGCGTGTACTGGATAATGTGGAGTTTAATGTAGAGTTTTTTTTGCCCTAGTAGATATCATGTGCTTGGTTTTCCCAGTTTCCATATGGACAGGACGCAGGCACGCCCCTCTCGCAGCTCATGAAATGCCATATACTTGAAATTTAATGTAACAGGCATGCTCCTGACCCAATTAGCATCAGGGTTAATTAAAATTTGATAAGTAAATAAAATTGCATACATTAATTAGAGAAAACCTCTCATCATAAAATACTTCAAAACGGCTCGTAATTCCCGGGGAAGCACCTTCGAACCCAGGAGCCACTGTGGTCCTAAAGGTTCTGTAAATTGCCGCGGTGAGGGTGGTCATCTCCGCCATGGCCAAGTGAATTCCAATGCACATTCTACCACCGCTAGAGAAGGCCCACCACCATTTCTTCATTTTATTCAAGTCTTCTTCTGGACTGTCTAACCATCTACATGGATTGAATGTCAATGGATCTTTGAAAACTTCTGGGGTTCGATGCAAGGAATACGGCGACATGCCTACAATAACGCCAGCTGGTATATCAAAAGAATCAATGTTAGAAGGTATAGGTAGCGAACGTGGTTCGGTGGCTGGTAGAGGAGCATAAAGTCTTAAGGTCCCCTTGATGATGGCATCGAGGAATATTAGCCCGTCGCAGGCTTCAACTAATGGGATTCCGTCTTGGTTAAGATAATGCTGTGGCAAGCCACATACCTCCTCAGTCAGTCTATCCTGGAAACGTGCATTTTCAGATAGTGAAAGAGCCCATACTAGAAACATGAGGCTATCGCTTGTAGTGTCAATTCCGGCTAGAAAGTGATCGGCACACTCCGAAGCAATTGCCATATCGTCTAACTCGCCGTTTTTTTGGCTTTTATGATGTATCCATAGCCGATCAAGGATAGAATTCGAGGATGATGCTACAAAGCTTCCATTTTGGGTGGACGTTCGAAAGTTCCGGAAGGCTTGCAGAGCATGTTCTCGAATTCCGCTGTATGTGGCCGGTTTCTGCATTGGCAAAAATGACATAACAAGCCTTCCCACAACTCCAATTCGGCTGTACAGCCATCTTGCGTAAGAAGGGAAGTGCACCGCAAACCATGATAATTTCCTCCGGGCAGGATCAAGTACATCATTGAGAAGAGCTCGATGGGTGGCATCGCCAGTCAATGCGGCTGTCGCGCCAAATTCGCCGTAAGCCGAGCACCCCCGAACTCGTGCACCCCACCAAATCGTACACCTTACATTGAAATCTAATCTATAATAAATAGAACTTAAAAAGCTTGTTATTTATGTATAAGATCTTGTATATTAACTTTGGCAATTATATTTATAGCTTTTCTAGCTTTATT
>KV748750.1:0-12710 GCA_001692915.1 Glonium stellatum | reverse complement strand
TTGGCGGCCGTGAGGGTTTCTGTGGTTGCTGCGGCCGAGGATGCTGCGGTGGCGGTGGTGGTGGTGGTGGTGGTGGGGGGAGTTGGCGAGGTGCTCTTTGGGGAGGCGGAGGCAGAGGTGAGGATGGTGTGGTTCAGGACGATGTCGAGCTCGCTTGCGCCGGCCTTGACCGCTTCTTGCGCTTCTTGCAGCTTCGCGTACGTGTCCTGCGTCCCTTCGTGGAAGCCGACGACGCAGGCGACGACGACGGGGGAGCCGCGGAGGTTGGAGACGCAGCGCGCTACCCAGGGGAGCCGCACGCAGACGCTCTGCGGGAGGGGGAGGGTAGGTTAGCTTGGATACTGCTGTTGGTGCGTAGAGAATGCAATTGAATCTGCTAGGGATTGGAGTCCTTCGCCAGTGATAGGAATGCCATGCTCTTCCAGTAAAATATAAATCTCAAACTGCTCTCAATTCCCGCAGAGGGAAGACAATTTCCCGAAAGAAAGCATAGAAAAGCCCACCTTAAACTCCTCCCTCCTCGCCTCCGCACATAGCGCGTCAATCTGCGCGGCGGTTGCATCCAGCTTCAGCAGCGTGTGGTCGATGGTCTGCGCAAACTCACGACTCCCCACTGCTGGCACGGGCCATTCCTTGTCTGGCTGCGCCGCTACCTTCTTCTGCGTCTCCGCAATCTGTTCCGCCCACTCGGCATTGGTGTAGCGGTCCGTCATTATGTCGAGCTCTGGCGACGCGCTTGAGTTGAGCGATGGGACGTCCGCGGCCAGGGATGAGGCGGTGGCGCTTCCGAGGTCCGTGGACGGCGCGGACGCTGCAAATTGAAGCATCGGGACGTTGGTAGTGAGGCGCTGCCTTTTATACTGTTTAATGGGGACAGCGAGGCTTTCTGCCTTGGTTTTTGCAGGCAGTTATCGTGGTGGGTCTCTGAAGCCTGAGGCTTGAGACTGATGATGGAAGTGCTTTCTCCAATCTACTAACGGCAGGTCGATAGGCTGCAGGTCGATCGGCATGGATCTTAGTGCTTCACCATGCTATTGGCACGGCAAGCGTCTTGGTCATGCGAACAGGCTACAAGTACTACAGTTCCGGCCATTGGTTGTGTATTGGGCACTTCTCTATAGCTGACCGGGCACTGGTGGGGTTTTTGACCAAGTACCTCGTTCGTCTATCGTGACTGGCTACGCTGTAGAGGGGAAATGTTGTGAGGCATCGGCACTGAGTGGGAAAGATCAAAGTGGAGAATGTTGAAGAGAGCCAAGGCAAAAGGGGTGGACACGAAGTGATTTTTGGATTTACACAAGACCGCTAGCAGGTGGAGGTATCCTCGATGCTTGCAAACCGGTCCTCGCCCTAAGCAGTGCGCCTAGAGCTCATGCGAATGCCATCTCCCCTCCCACATGCATGTACACAAAGGCAGTAGAAGAAGCCAATATGCCAACCTAACAAGCGCACAAAAGGAAATAGTGGGTTGGTGATCAACGCTAGATATCCGGAACTCCTGTTTTGAATTTTGGTTTGATTCGAACGAAGATCCCTCTTCTATCCTGCAAGTCGATTCGATTGATACCCGCGAGATCTACCGCATCGCATCGATATACATCTTCGTCATGAAAACCATCATAGCTCCCTGTCACCGCTCGTTTCCATCGCCAATCTACTTCCTCCTGAAAGAGCAACCCTCTGTGAGCCGGGCCTTGCCACCAGTAGGCTGGCAGAGTACTTGCGAGCAACCCTGGCAAACAACGACAGTCTGGGCGTGTGAGAAGACGGTGGTGATGGTAAAGCAGCCGGGGCACTTGACGTCCATGAAGAAGGATCGAGGAGCGGGCACAAGGGTCTGCAAGTGCTTGTTAGTCATACGTTTCGTCTATTAAGTACTATGAACAGACCTTCAACTTGTGCTTACGGGCCTCAGCCTGAGGTGTTGGGTTAAGGAGGTCAACTGCGAGAACCTAAGATGGTCAAACGTTAGCATAATATTCGATATATCAAATTCTTGGCTCAAAAGCCATTTCCCAGCGAGGCTAAAAGATGATTGAGCTGTAGGTCCGTTATGAAGCTCTATTGAAGCTTGTGTTGATAGGAAATGCAATGTCGTGTGCCTCCACGGAGAATTCGCCTCCTTTCGAGCTGCGATGTGGATCGGGGCAGGCTCACCATCTTGCTTGACTTTTTGCTGTTCTTGACGAGCTGTTTCCGTTTTTGATAAGATTGAGATGTGTGTTGAAGATGGAAACAGTGGGTGCAGTTGGCTCAAGACGGGCTTCCAGAGAGATCTCGAAGTGGGATTGTGACGGCGTGGTTGCGGAAAAGTAGACGTTTGTGGGAGCTCTCGGCTAAATTACTATTCCTGTCTCAGGGTCGAGGCGAGAACGTCAAGGCTGAAAACATCGACTCACACTGTTCACCAAAACACAAGGACTACCGGACTATGACTGCATGGTTTTCGCATTAGCATGATTTTCTCTCAGACAGGATGAATCATTTAAAAAGACTTGTGGCGCAGTTGAAGCTGATTGTGCGCCACATGGATATTCTTCCTTGATCTTAACCAGCCTACTAGCACAACCTTTAGACTAGCAAACCAAGAATAGCATTCTTGATTCACGACTAGGCGTCCAGTGACTACGTGTATATCATTCATTGCCGAACTGGATAATGAGTCATGCCGTTTTTTGACTATAAAGTCGGAGAAGAACAACTGTACGGTACTTGTATCTATCAGAGCATTTTCAATTCCTTCATTTCTTCGCTCTTCTAGTCTCTCATTTATAGAAACTCCCACATTTATACTTGCATTACACTTGCGTTACACTTGCGTTATACTTATCATTCATTTTCTTCCGCTCGAGCCATCCTGCTATTGCGCCTGTCACGTGCTGTTCTTATATGTATGCTTCGCGAACATCTAAGGTAGCTCATAGGGCGTTGTTGTTGACCAATGACCAGCATCAATACCCCTTACTCGGAACATACCAGGAGCACTGGAGTATGATCGCATGCTTCTCATATTCTTCCTACTATCTCTCAGTTATAGTTCTTCTAATTTCCTTCTTGATCCCTTTATGAATGCCCTCTGCACACCCTCCCTAACTTTCCCATCGCCGCCCGGTAATATCATTTTTCTGTTCTTTCATCCGATTTTGTTTTGAGGTAATCTCTAACACATAGTAAACAATCCCCATCCCATCCTCTTTTTCCAATACAAACAAACCGACATGCGTACACCCCATACAGTACCATTCCCCCTTGAAATTCACTTTAATGCGATACCGGCGCATTTCCGTCAGTCTAGCCCTTATTTTTCTAAACACCGACAATGAAAGGTAGTCAACTGTCCTACGAGCATGGATCTCGCTTTCGTACCTCATTCTACAACTGTCCTGTATTTCCTAGCCTTACACCACCGTCACCATTATCATCACCACAGCCGCCACTATATCCGTAACTTCACTAACGGAAACAATATCCCAATTTTCGGAAAATGACGTCTTCTATGCAGCCATTGCACGTCCACAGCTCCGGTAATGAGAGGGGTGCCAACCACGCTGAAAAATGCAACTCCATGCACTAGCATATCACAAGCACGCCAATGCACAACCATAACCACCCTAACACATCACAAAGCATGTGAAATTCACGCTCTCTTTAGCGCTACCCCTCAATCTGCAGTCACATTGATGCCCGAAAGCTACAAGGCTGCAGCTACAGGCATTTCATGCGCCATCCCGGTTAAGGCCACCAGCATACCTTTCAAATTCACTTCCTTTGGTACCACATTTTTTAGTTCATCTTTTCTGCATTGGGAAGCTAAACTCCCCTTCCAATTACGGCAATTTCTTTTGAGAATCATATCAAGTTTGGAAACACAAGGGCACATGAGTATTGAGTTTTTTTGCAGGGCATAGGAGGATTCCAGATGGAAATTATGGGGAACAGCGCTGGGGGAGGACGTTTTGGGAAATTTTTGGAGGGAAATTTCAGACCGGTGACTTCAACCGAGGGAGTCAATCGAGATGCGGGTTGTGCTGTCAAGCGCGGTTTTGGGGCTCCGGATAAGAGGAGTTCCTTTGGAGGAAAATTTTAAGGAATGGTGCAGGGAAGAAAAAGTTGGTTGAACTTTGCAGGGTACGGGAGGCTTGCCAAAAGGGTAGCGCACTGCAGGAAGTGGATGCGCGGTTTGCGCGGTTACTGAATTTATATGAGGCTGAGATTTTACATGGTTGGGGAGGATAGTTTCTAGGAGGAATCTAGTGGACAATATCACAAGCCTCTCACAAAGATGTATAGCACGATATATGGACGGGGTGGTTCATCAAGCTTGTATTTTTAACCGCTACATATCGAACTCCAATTGCTGCACACACTCGCTATCCATAGATAACTGAGAACCCGTGTGCGGGTGAGTTACGTGAACCATAAGGACATGCCAGAGTCAAGGAAACCTATCAACGCTCCACCCCAATGCAGTGAAGTTGCAGCATCTACTCCTCGTCCTCCTCGCCCTCATCATCATCCTTCTTCTCAGCAGCCTTGGCCTTCTTCCTCCTGACACGGCCAGGACGCCCGCCACCAAATGGCGAAGTCAGGGCGAAATCAATGTGCTTTTGAGAGTCGAGACGGACAACGAAGGATGGAACATTAACGATTTGCTTGCCGACACTAGAGTGAAACTGTTAGCCTTTGGACTATGCCATCAACGCGGCTTTGACTGGGAGTTTGAGTGTAGTTTGATGCCAGCTCGACAGATTTTCTAGGGTAGTACTGACCGGATGTGTCTCTGGCGAATCAAGACACGAGCGTGGTGGATGCTCTTTGCGAGACCGAGCTTGTAAACGCAGGTCTGAAGGCGGCGCTCCAAGAAATCTTCAATCTTAAGGGCGAGCACGTAATCGAGCTTCATGCGGGATTCGTCAAGCACACCGACACGCACGAGACGGCGAATGAGGGCATTGCCTTCGAAGAGACGCTTGGGGTCCTTCTCGTCGAGGGTAAGAAGTTGACTGATTTTAGGTTAGCTACACCTAGCACGACCTTTGCTATCGGCTGAAACCAGAGATGGAAAAGTTGATGAGGCGGTTGTAAGTGTAGGAGAATTGGAGATGGAAATTGGGAATTACATACCGAGCAGCACGACGAATCTTAGACAGCGTCAATTGCACACGCCACACCTCACGCTTGTTGCGCAGGCCGTATTCGCCGACGAGCTTCAACTCAGTATCCCTATCCTATTCATTAACCTAAGAACATCCCCGACTTAAGCAGAGCAAGCTCTAGCATAGTGGCCTGGGGGTATAGCAGCGGCTACATACAGACGAGCAGACTCGAATGGGCGCCGCGGGACGTGGTACGTCTTGGAATAACTCCTGGGAGCCATGGTCGCGGTTGTCGAAGTGTCGAGTTGGTGATGGAAGACCTGCTTGTGGGACGAGAGTTTTCGAGAGGTGGATTTGCGGTGCGCTCGCTTATCGGCATTTTAGAAAATCCGTCCACACACCAAGTTGCGGATTTGACGATGCGAGACTGAGACGACGACTGACAACTTTTCGACGTTTGAACCGCACACCCGTGAGCGCTGCCGATTTCGCCTTTCATTGTGGGAAATTAATTGAATTCCAGATAACACATCGCCGCAATGGGTCACTCAGCGGGTCTTCGCGCCGGTACGAGATATGCCTTCTCTCGGGGCTTCAAGAAGCGCGGTTATATTCCTCTCTCGACATACCTAAGGCAGTACAAGTGAGTCGGCAACAAACTATCTCTCTTCGTATCTTTACTAACAAATTTTGCAGGGTCGGTGACATCGTCGATGTCGTCGCCAACGGTGCCGTCCAGAAAGGGTCAGTGGAATCCGCAGCTCTCTATCACCAGAAACTTAGGTCCTTGGCCTGGAAAATTGTTCTGACTCTCATGCAGTATGCCATACAAGGTCTACCACGGCAAGACTGGTGTCATCTACAACGTAACCAAATCCGCTGTCGGCGTCATCCTCTACAAGCAAGTCGGCAACCGCTACATCGAGAAGCGCGTCAATGTCCGCATCGAGCACATCCGCCTATCCCGCTCGCGTGAGGACTTCCTGTCCCGTGTCAAGGAGAATGCCGAGAAGATGAAGAAAGCCAAGACCGAGGGTGTGCACATGCATTTGAAGCGCCAACCCGCGATGCCCAGGGAAGCAAGGACAGTAACCACAAAGGATAACTACCCAGAGAGTATCACACCAATTCCATACGAGACGACGATTTAGAGTGGTGTGGATGGGAGATGGAAAACGGGGTTGTGGCTGTTGGGATGGGAATTTTCTCTGGATGGGCGCTTTTGAGCATTTGAGGGCTGCGTTGTACCTAGGGTCGTCATGCATAAGACCTGGTTTCAATCGATAGCTTGCGATCACCTCGAGATTTTGTGCCACGCGTGACGAATTGGAGCGTTCATGTATGAACAACAGACGCTCACCGTCGAATTAATGTCTTGCAATCTGTCAATTCTTAAGTTATATTGACCTGGCGAGCTTACTAATTCTGAGTCGCAACCTAACGGCATATAGGGAGGTTCAAGAATCAAATTTAGCTACCAAAGCCAACTATATCAAGCCTAATAACACCACATTTTCTCGTCATCGACTGCCAAGAGATGCTTTTACATGCAACCATTTTCCCAATCTTCCCCACTAAAGTCAATGACACACTCCCCCCCAAATTGCTGAATCAGTAAAACTCACATACCCCCAAACAGCAAATAATATGCCAACCAAATATCCTCTCTAATGAAAAGCCGGCATCGACAACCATAGGGTTGGTTGGAAAACTAAATATCAAAAATCCATAAAATAAAAATCTGTAAAGCAGCCGCCCTATACCCATATACAGAATAACTCGAAGAGAACAAAGTGGAGTAAGAATGAAAAAGGAATGGGATGAAATGGAGGGTATGAGAGGACCGAAACTCCGATTCATACATAACGCTAAGCCGAAAAGAAGGAATGGGCCAATTGGTTCGCCCAGACAAAAGAAAAGAACTGTGATTTGACAGGGTATAAAGAAGGTCTAAGTGAATCTAAAATGCAGGGGTGGGGTGATCTACCACACTACATAACTGTGCAGCTCCGGTCTCTGTCTTTTGAGTTCTTTACTGACAGGGCAACGCGTGCAGCTTCCGTAAATGCTTCATTAACGCCACGGTTCTTCATTGCAGAACATTCTGGTAACTTCATTAGTCGAAACTTTACTTCTCTGCCCTCCCAACTGCCACCCAAAGGACGAGCTGCGTGACAAAACATGGTTGAACTCACCTAGATACCGCAACGCCCTTATCCTCTCTGCAACTTTCAAACCCTCATCATAATTGATCATAGGCTTCTCCGGCTGCGGGTTCTCGTCATCGTCCGCGTCTTCCCGGCGTCGTAAATCACACTTAAGAGCTACGAGCACGAGTTTAACGCCTGGGCAATTTTCCGCGATTTCGCCCACCCATTTGGTTTCCACGTTCTCCAGGGAGTCGGGCGAGTCGACCTGGCATGCGTTGTAAGCAGCAGGTCAGGAATGGCAAGAAAGCTGGCAAAAACATACACTAAAACATAGCATTATGGCATGAGTGTCGTCGTACGAAAGAGACCGTAGACGGTCGAATTCTTCCTGTCCGGCTGTGTCCCAAAGGCTGAGTTCGACGTGCACATTGTCAATGAAGATGTCTACATAATGTTAGGCCCAGTAAATCTACGACAGGTTTTGCGAGAATGGCAATCGTACCATGCACATAGTTTTCTGCGTTGAAGAATTAGCTGCTGGCACGGATATACCTAAACGCGGCTAACATATGCTCACCGAATACTGTAGGCTCACTACGCGAAATACGGCGGTCAATTGGCGAACACTTAAAATCTACCAGCGCGAATACTCACTATACTGTTGGGAAGTATCTGGAGGCACAAGCATAGTCAGCCTTTATCCTTTCTTACGAAGGATCGCGCACACAGCCCAAGGTAGACAAGGCATACCCTCTGGTGAAAACATTCAGCAGCGACGTCTTGCCGCACGCACCATCACCTCTACAAAATGATCGTCAGTCCCGTCTATCCCCTGTCTCCCCCCCCCCAAATCTTCAATTATATTCGCGAGCAGGCAGACGTACAGAAGCACGAGCTTTCGCTGCACAGACTTTGTTCCACCACAGAGCGGCATTGCGAGAACAGAACGAGGGGGTCGCTGTTTAGTGTCGGCCTTAAGTTTCAGTCGCGCAGGAGCAATGCTAGGGTTTGTCGAGATAGGAATGCGTGGCACGTTAGGATCGCAGTCGTACGGAGTGCTCGAGGTAGCGACAGGTAGGCGCTGAAGTCGACAGTCGAGTGGAGGTAGGTTGTAGGTTGTAGGTGGGTCGGGGTCGGGTCGAGAACGGGTAGTGGTGGTGGACTTACGAAGGAAGTTGAGCTAAAGTCCAGTTGGGGCCACGGTTCGCCTCTCCACCATCTCCGGACGCCTGGAAGCCGACACGAACGTGGCGCAGCCTTACTAACAGCAAAAGGCGCTCCGATTGCCTAGAAGGCTGGCACGTCGGAGAATAATTGATGGTTGCTGAGCCTATTTGTTTCATATTCACGGTATTTATAGGTCATGGCTGTGTGGGGAATACAAAATATATTCCAGGGGGTATCACTTTAGTAAAAACACCTCCACTATGTTCCAGCATACAACACAGCATTATTAAATATCATCCTTGCTGTAGTTACCTCGAGATCGTGCAATTCGATCTCCCAAATCTATCTCGCCTGTTTTGCGATGTACGCCTGCCATAAATCTCTGCCCTCCGTCTGACTCTCGATGCTTGGAAGTTTCCTGAGCATCCTCCTCGTCCCTTTGCCGAACCCTATCTTTGCGCTCTTGCTCGACGGCCGCTGCATCTGCCTGCATTCTCGCTAACCTCTGTTGCACATCATCTGCCTTCTTCCGAGGCGGACTACGCGAGCGTCGAGGACCATCCGTATATCTTCGACGCGGCGATGGCGACCGCCGGCGACTAGTAGTTTCTCGTGGAGGAGTCCGCGATCTGCGGCGGCCATCAGAGTGCCTTCTTGGAGGCGTACGCGATCGCCGACGTTCATCTGAGCGCCTTTGATATGGGGAACGAGAACGTCTACGGTCGTCTGAGCGTCTTTCGTATGGCGACCGCGACCGTCGACGGTGATGATGATGATGTGACCTCCGATCTTCGTGTCTTCTACTGCGTTTTCGGTCGTC
This sequence comes from Glonium stellatum, assembly GCA_001692915.1. Classification (NCBI taxonomy): domain Eukaryota; kingdom Fungi; phylum Ascomycota; class Dothideomycetes; order Gloniales; family Gloniaceae; genus Glonium; species Glonium stellatum. Next base: position 3,477 of record KV748750.1, on the reverse strand, counting down.
ATCCTTCCGCTTGTGCTGAGTACGGGAAGACTCTTTCAAAGCCTTTAAAGTTGCCTCCATCTGCTGCTTCTTGATTGCCATCAAAGGGTCATCGCGGACCTTCACAGCTGTGTCTCTAGCAGTATTTGCGTTGCCACTGAGACCATCCAAAGGAGCTGCTGCCCCCTTCTTCAGTTGTTCACTCTCATCGTTTTTTATCAGCCCATCAATGCGTCGTTTGCCAAGTAGGTAGCCTTCCATCTCTTCAGTGGTGCCTGTCTGGCCAGCAGCTGGCCCAGCATACATCCAATCAACGCGGTTGAGCCGCATTGGACCTCCATTTGCCTCGGCAAGTTTTTGGAGCTCTTCTATCTGTCTCTCTTCTGCTCGTTCCTTTTTTAACTTGTCGATGAGCTAGTAGCGAGTCAGCAACGGTGCAAGCAACTAAGAGCAATACAAGAGCATACCTTTCTTTCTTCAAGAGCCTTACGCTCCTCCTCGTACACACGCGCTTGATTCTTGAGCAGATTCGGATTCCAACTCTTCTTCAAATTCAAGTCTCCACCCATGTTGGCGGTTAGACAGGAGTCGTCCCTTAACCGGTGAGTATGGGCGCAAAATCAACGGCAAGTCCAAGAGCGCTGCGCAGATGAGATGGCAGACGATAAAGTATTTGCGCAGGGCGCGCAAGAGTGCTGAGTGCTAGACAACGTGATAGTGGTGGTCGTTGTTGAAAGTTTAAAGGTGATAGTTGTAAAATGTAAAAGACAGCAGGTGGCGGGGACCTCAGCCTTGGAGCCAGGAGCGATCCGTTTAGTCATTGCCACAGCGTCACATTGGATCAGCTCTTGAAGCAACTTCGCAACTTGCAGTTGCACTTTACAAATTTCTCAAGCACACAAATAGGGTTCCAGTGCTCTACTAAAATTATTCATCGACTCTACCAGATATTTTGAAGCACTTCGTACCGGTACAACATGCAGTTAAGAGTGGGAAAACATCCAGCAACAATTGAACGGCCACAATTTAGAGCCTCACTAGCGTCGGCCATGATTAGCGAACCGCGGGGACGGATTCCACCTCCAAACCACACCAGGCACCAAGCAACGCTTCACTTCCAGTACTACCTAATCCCCTTCCTACGATCTTCTAGTTCCCCCTATTTTAGTACGGCTCTTGTAATTCGAACCTATCTCCTAATTTGTCTGCCCTCAAGTCTCTGCGACCTCGCGCCTGCCAACTACAATGTCTGACGACGATGATTTCATGCAAGATTCCGACCAGGAAGAGTATGAGGCTCCTACTACCCCAGAAAGTTTCATACTGAAAAAAATAAACAGGTACGACTTTGAGTACGAAGATGACGACGAAGAGCAGGGCGGCGATGTCGATATCGAGAACAAATATTATAATGCTAAGCAAATGAAAGGCGACAATCCCGAGGAAGCAATAGATGAGTTCCTAGGCGTGCCTGCACTTGAGGAGGAAAAGGGAGATTGGTACGCTATAGTGATGCAACTCGGGCACAACGCCGGCTCACAGTATTCCTTCCAGGGGATTTAAAGGGCTGAAACAAGCTATCAAGCTAGAATTCAAACTCAAGCGCTATGACAAGGTCGCCATGCTCTGCTGGGGTCTTATATTGGAATGAGGCTGACTATCTACAGGCTGTTGAGCACTACCAAGGGCTCCTCACCTACGTCAAATCGGCTGTTACCCGTAATTACTCCGAGAAGTCCATAAACAATATGCTTGACTTTATCGAGAAGGCCGCCGAAGATGCCGAAGCACATCGCTGTATGGAGAAGTTCTACGCTCTGACCCTCGAATCGTTCCAAAGCACAAACAACGAGAGATTATGGCTCAAGACCAACATCAAGCTTGCGAAGTTATGGTTGGAGCGCAAGGACTATAGACAATTGACGGACAAGGTTCGGGAGTTGCACAAGGCATGCCAGAAGGAGGATGGAACAGACGATCCCAGCAAAGGCACATATTCGCTAGAGGTATATTCTTTGGAAATTCTCATGTACGCGGAAACCAGGAACAACAAGCGTCTAAAAGTAAGTGGATCATGACACGCGGTTCAATTTTAACTTGCATGCTTACAAGCTGTTCCCATGCAGGCACTGTATCAACGCGCACTCAAGGTCCGCTCCGCGGTTCCACACCCCAAGATTATGGGTATCATCCGTGAATGCGGTGGCAAGATGCATATGAGCGAAGGTAGGTGTAATCGCAATCGCAATCGCGTGGGCACGAAGAGTCTTCTAACGAGCCCGTAGAGAATTGGAAGGAAGCCCAAAGCGACTTCTTCGAGAGTTTCCGGAACTATGACGAGGCTGGGTCACTGCAGCGCATTCAAGTCCTAAAGTATCTTGTGTTAACAACGATGCTAATGGGATCTAATATCAATCCGTTCGACTCACAAGAAACGAAGCCCTACAAGAATGATCCCCGCATATCTGCAATGACGGATCTGGTGGACGCATATCAGAGGGACGACATACACAACTACGAGAAGATCTTGCAGAACAACAAGGATCTCCTTGCAGACCCGTTTATTGCTGAGAACATTGACGAAGTTACGCGTAACATGCGCACAAAGGCCGTGGTCAAGTTGGTTGCGCCTTACACGCGGTTCACGCTGGCGTTTATATCTAAGCAACTCAAGATCTCGCTTCCGGAAGTGCAGGACATTGTGAGCTTCCTAATCGTGGATAAGAAGCTGCGCGGGAAGATCAACCAACACGATGGCACGGTGGAGATCGAGAGTAGTACAGACATGGATCGGGTGCAGGCGATGCAGGAGTGGAGCGCGGCGATTGGATCCTTGTGGGCCACGGTCCTCAACGATGGAGAGGGCTTCAAGTCGGACGAGACGGGCTCCCAATTCTCGCCCAATCCTCAGTCAGAGCACGGAGGAGCAGCGGCGACACAGAGAGGGCCGTGGAATCTCAATGGGCTCGGCTCCAAGGTTGGGAGGGCAAAGGGCAAGGGTTTCTCGGGACGATTGCCGGGAGCTGGGAACAAAGGATGACTTGCAGCGGTGGACTGCAAGCCCGCCGATGGGCGAAGCCAATGGATGCAATGGACGCAATGGATGCAATGGATGCAATGGATGTAATGGATGCAGCTGGGATAGAGGCCACGGAGCGGAGTAGTTTCACGATACCGTCATGGAGGCTTTGGGCGACTGGAATGGTTGAAACCTGCTGGTAAGATGACACGGTAGATGGCACAGAAAGAAAGGGCAATACGCTCCCGTCCGGTGGTACTTGGTATGGGCGGGTTTCTTTTTTGCTTGCACACATTCCACACATTCCACACAGGCGGGCGGTCTCAGCGAAGATCGGGGCGGACTTGTTCGGGTAATATCCAATGCGGCCATTTCCTTCGACCACTCTGCTGTGTATGTAACCTGGCCTCGCTTTCTTGCGCTGCCACTGGCCAACAGGTGATTGACCACCCTACCGAGCACCCTACCGAGCACCCTAC
>KV748747.1:0-11706 GCA_001692915.1 Glonium stellatum | reverse complement strand
ACGTAAAAATATATTCCATTCCATTCCATTCCATTCCAGGTAGGCAGGTACCTAGGTATCTAGTACCTGCCTATTTGCGGTTGTAGTATACCAGCAAAACTGCTTAGCGATGGCGCCCTTCTGTTTCCTAGGATACACAATCACACCAACCAAGGCTAGTTGCACGGACATGCCGATCGATCTTCCCCACAACCGTATTTTAACTTGAAAGGGTCTATCACTCCCGCTTACCGGGATCAGCACCATCCTCCATACCAGTTTCTCAAGCCAAAGTGGATCCAAAAACTGTAACGGACATGGACAGACGCATTAAAGGAGCCGGAGAACCCCATCTCCGCAATCCTGAGGGCCCGCAAAGCTTATAGGGCCTCTCTACCCCTTCCCCACAATCGCCATCGTACTCATAATCTATTGGATCATGGTGTGAATTACACGGGCTTACGATGCATGAACGTGATGGATGGGAGAGGATTCAAGGGCGCGCCTCATGGGCTTTACCTAGAATTGGGTTTAAATCGAATCCTTGGGCAGCTAAGAGCTGCGACACACGATGGAAATAATAAAGATCATCCCTTTACTATGTGATGGTTGTGACACAACGTACAGATTATTCTCTTTGCAGTTAAAGGTCGCCACGATTCGATCAGCTACTAATTACAACCAGTTAACTCCCTTTCAAAACAGTTACTCGCGTTGGTATTAGCCCCTTGTCATTGACTTCCTTTAATTCAACATAGGGGAAACGGTAACGCGCAGCCAACTTCTCTCATACGTCCTCTCACCCCTGTAAACGCTCTACCACGCTTGCACATTCATAACTGACACCAACTCGCGCACATCTAAAATACGGCTGTCTGATTCGAGGAAAGATACCTTCCAAGATGAACATTGACATCCGCGGAAACGGAAGTATAAGATTAGCCATTTGGAGAATGTGAGAAATCGCTTGGCCGGGTTATGTTTCCAAAAATGACGATTTTATCCTCTTGGTGGTCTCCTTGTGTTACATAAACAAGCGTCGATGCATAGATGGAAGAATTTATTCTGCAGCCAGTAGATCATGTTCGTCATCTGCTACAGAAGTTCCACAAAGCAAACGAAGTTCATGCATTTAGTCTTTCGGTTGCATTGACTAAGATCTCAAGATCTCAAGTAATTGCCACGCTGTAGATGTTGTAAACAGAACCTTGAAAAGCGAATAAGTTTGAGAATTTAAACAGCTTCACATCAGAAATGCACACGCAAGAAGCTATGTCACGCGGCGTATCTAATCTGCTTGTCTATCATATCATAAAGCTAAAACAAAAGTCACCCACCAAGATCTACCCTTCAATTTACGTACTTATATGTTATACCAATAAAGACCAACCAGCAGTATCGGTCCAATGCTACAGAATAAAACTAGCTTATCACCTACCACCCCACTTTACAGTTCCTAGTTCGGCGAGAATGTAACTTGACGTTGGCATGATTCATAAAGATCTACAATTGCACTAATTCAAATTAAGTTTAACAGATTATGCAGGGGATATGCTGGAGTATTGCGGGGGTGAACAAGGCTGCAGGGGTAGACAAGGGTTTAGTAGAACTGCTGCAAACCTTGTTTCCGCCTCGGTATTGGGATAGATTCGCACGAGAATCGGCTCTCAGGGGAAGAATCGAGTTGTCTCCCACACTAATATTCGGGCAAGAGGAAACCGGACAATTGCAGCTACCTGGCTAGTGAGGTTATTATTCGCATTCTATGTTCAAGTACATTTACACAGAGTACTGCCTCGACATCATACGGCGTTGGGATATGGACTGTGATACTGTAGAGCCTAAGGAATGGCATTCGCCTCCGTATTTGCTTTTACTTGTGCCGTCCCGTTATGTTTCGTTCAGTATTCAGCACTCGCAAATTGTGCTCTAGCCTATCGCAACGACAGCAATATTCGAGAGCTGAACGCTCAGCAATCCATTAACAGCAGCGCCCGTTCTATAGATGGCTCATGGTTGTCGATTTCAGTTGAGTTTTGTTACATGTTCAACTACTTCGGGAATAAAAGGTATGTGAATCGAGAAATTTACCTATGCTAACACGCTCACGCGTAAAAGCCATCCGAATAAACTATCCTACCAAATCCTCCAGAATCTCTACAAGCTTTCCGGACAGTACTCGATCATTCGTGCTGGTGGCGCAACTGCTAGTCGTGCAATATTCAACGAATCTTAGAAGGTTCTTGTTATTAACTAGTATACTTCCTCCACCGACCAGCCGTCAAAGGTAACAACCGGCCCTTCATAGTATGAATCATTCCAAACAGCTCCAAATGGCACAAAGTACACTTATGACCTCAACTATCAAGACAACTCATCCCTCGGTATAAATAATACCGTTGCTGAGGGACAGAGGGTGTGGAATGCACTCAGGGACTCTCTTTATGCATTTGAGCTTGGTAATGAAGTTGAAGGGTGGAACAAGGATGGCCGATCTGCCGACTGGAGTCCTGAGTTATACGTCCCCGATTACCTCAAATATACGGATCTTTTCGACATGTCTTCGGTAAAGAAGTAACAAAAGTTGAGCCCAAGTTCCAAGCGGGCACTTTCCAGGGAAGCGGAGGACCGTGGGTTTCCGAACCTTGGAATTCTGTCAATATCATAAAATTGGGCATCATAAAAAACGACCAAATAAAGGGCGCATCCCAGCATGATGTAAGTTTCCCATGTATGACTGCTTTATCGAAAATTAGTGACTAATGAGTAAACAATGCAGTATATGGGATCGCAGTGTGCGAATACTACACAGATAGCCACACTAGCATATAACCTGATGAACTATACGAATGTTGTAAACCGCGTGTACCCTCACCGAATTATGTCGCCTCAAGTCGCGGCATACGACGTGGACTACGTATTAGGCGAAACAAACTCTATATCTTGCTAGAGCCAAATGGCATTTCTAGCGTCTTCGGATCTGCTCTCTGGTATCTTGATTACAACCTCTACATCGCGTCATCTACAGAAGTGGCTAAGATGTACTTTCATATTGGAACTCCTTACCGCTATTCTCTCTGGGCCCCCTTCCCAGGGGCGGCAAATGACTCAGCCCTGATTCGCCCAACGTATTATGCTGCTCTTATGCTAGCAACAGCACTCAAAGGTGGACAAAAACAAGTCTTCCCTATTATCCAGGAAGATCACCTTGTGTGGTATAGCCTCTACAGCCGAGGCAGCCTAGATAGTATAGTCGTCGTTAATATGAACATGTATAATTCCACGATGACGACCCCTTGTCCCTCTCTTCGTTTCAAGATTCCTAATATCAAGGAGCGTTTGTCAGTCCGCAAATTAACAGCTAGTGGAGCTGAAGCGAAGACGGGTTATACATGGGCCGGGACAACAGTGAATGATCAAGGGGGAATTGTTGGCCAGGAACAGATTGAATATATAGAGACAGGGGATGTTATTAATGTCCAAGACTCCGAAGCTATCCTCATCTCTATCGGGAAAGATTAGGCTCGAAGGACTGGTTGAAAGATGTGGTCTAAAATTCCATCATGAATTGTGTACACTTGAAGTTCGAGATATTACGCTAGTGCTTAACTTCGTGCTCAGGTTTCGGTGAGATGATTTTAGTCTATAGCTGAAAAGAAAGTAACTTAACTTTGACCGTGCCATTCACAGCTGCGACAGCAAGCAAATTAAACTCTACCATCAGGAATAGTCTTTGCCATCTTTGTCTTCTCCTTGTGCAAGCCTTTGGAGAGTTAGCAACTGTAACCATCTAGAATTAGCCAAGCATCGCCTATACACCTGCACAGGTTCGCCATCGCATCATCTCTAGGATTATCTTCTTAAATTCGAGCTACTTTTAGCTTACAACCACACAAGTTGTCTAACCTCGTTTCGGATCTGCAAACGCAGTCTCATCCCAGTTCAGAGCTTGTACCGCGAGGTACAGAGCCCGGTGTATCCAAGGTAACGATCTAGAATAGCCAGTCATAGCAATCGAATCATCTTGTCTCTCAGCTTGACTACACTATCTTGGTGATTCACAACTTCCCTACGCAGCTTACAAACCATATCCGCTTCGTAATCCCTTCACGGCATACCACGGGGATTCCTGTCAATTCTTAGGGATTTGGAAAGGAAGACCACTGTTTCTATCCTGTCTAAAGGGTCGAAAATGTATTTGGTGCTTCATCTATCTTCGAGACGCCAACCACTCATCGACCTCGTGCCAGATCTGCTTATCTTTGATGAGATCACCAGCCGATTTGACACCCGCATAGACCTTTCGATATAGTTAGCATCTGTATATCCTCATGCTGATAATTAGCTCACGGGGTTTCCTTGTAACTTACCGCATCCCATAGTTTGAATGCCGTTTCCAGGTCCTCTACAAGATCCTGGCATTGAGGGAAATAGCGTGTCGCTGCAGTTTCTTTGACGGCAGCCTTGGCCTCTGGGGAAGTCGGATCTGGTTGAACGAGCAGTTCATCTAGGTAGGACTTGACGGCAATCCCAAGTGCACAGGTGTTGGGAAGAAGGAATGGAAGCCTATTTCTGTTGTAAGTATAAGAGCAATGAACTAAAAAGAAGATATTCATACTCCATGCCCAATTCATTTAGATTCGGCAGATCACGCTTCGCATCACCATTTAACAATAGCGTTGTTAAGCTCACTTCCGCTAGATCGCGAAGGGTGCTACGAACAGCCGAGACCATCGAGTGATATGCGAGTAGGTGTCTACTCAGAGGCCCAGTAAAACCAATCGGCTTGTGGCGGAGATTGCCAAGACAAGCAACACGCGAGACAAGCAAATTGTTTCGGCGGTCGATATCTGCGAAAGGTCAGTACTCTCAGCATCATCTTGCTAGGGCGGTCTAGGGAGCATTTACCCGTTCCGCGCATAGGGGCACCGCCGTAGTTGAACATAGTTTTTGCGTTGAGAAGATCCAAGCGAGCAAGTTCCACAGCAATAATCGCGGCTTCCTCAAGCTCAGGCTTGCCATTGAGGGCGGTAATAGTAGTAACCAAGACCTCGCCCCAGGGGGTCAATTTGTGGTTCGAGTCGACATATTCTCGCAGATTCAGGAAGCGCCAGATGGAATTATACAGAATTTCCTCTTTCGTAGTCAAGAGCTAGACGAGTCAATATCTTCCACGGGTAATGAATCGAGTGAACTGACTTGTTTCAGATCTCTAGATGTGATAGTTTTTGCGGGAAATTTAGGATCTTTCAGGCCAGTCACAGCAGCACTAAGGATACCATATCCCTAATATCTGTCAGTAGAGATCAAATTTACATGGTTGTCCATTGTACCTGATGCTTATTAACTTCATCGTTGAACACTTCGGCTTTCACATTCCACTTCTCAACAATCGGGCGAGGGTCTGTCAGGTCTTTCATACTGATCACCTCGGCATGTCGATTGTCATGGCGACTATCGAACCAGCATTTCAGAGCCATATCTTTATGCTGGTAGAATCGCTGCAGTGAATAAGATAGTAGGCAGATAGCAGATGTTCGAAGTGGTGTTAGCTTCTGACTGACAAGCCTCCGATAGTCTTCTGAATCACCCCCGTCTAGGGGTGGTAATTCGATAATTTCGTTAGAGGTTCGCCAGTTCAATACCCGGGGGCCGATAAGACCTTTGGAAAGGTAATAGTATATTTCATCCGGCAGGCGCTGGCCGATAAACTCATGGACGTCATTGGGAACGTGATTAGCATCTAAAGGCTCGATTTTACCTTCTATGGTGAGGACAGGATGATGCTTCACCGCAAGTCGAGTTCTGCGGTACTTATCTAAGTAGTTCATCCGCTGGAATCTTGGTTCATCCTGGTAGTGGAGGCACACGGAGATTCCGCTACGACCAAGGCCCATCATCATCTCAATTGCGCTATGCGGCTTGATGCTCTTGCGCTGGGGATTTGGGGTGTCCAGCTGCGGGAGCGTTGGGAGAAAGTGCGTCCCAGACAGCATGCATGCATCCACGAACATTTCCTCAGAGATATCTCCATTTCCGGCAAACCTCTTTAGATCTGCTACACATCTATCGCGCCTTATCCATCTGATTTCTCCGTTGTCAAAGTCCCAGGATGTGATGAATCGATCGCAATCGAAGAGGAGTAGTTCGGAGGAGCCGGCGACAGCCTGGACGTAACTGCGTCCATGTTTCTCAAGGTATGCTAGCTGTGAAATGGTCAGCGCTAGGTGAAACATCTATCAGCTGCGATTGATTTACCTGTGCCCACGCACTGTACGGCGCAACCTGGAAAGTAACCTTGAGTTCCGTCAATACAGATTGTAGAGCGCGAAACAAATCGCCTGCTTTCACGGAGCCAATTTCACCATCAGCTGCGCCGACTAATGCACGGTATACTTTGGGCCCTGTACAAGACTCGCCGAACATTGCGACAGCCTTTTCGGCCTCATGTCGGTTGTACAGTTCCCAGGCATTCCCATTAGTCACTGCGGCTTCCTGAGATTGGATAAAAACATCCTCCTTCTTTCCAAAATCAAGGCCGCTGAAGATGAAGATAGGCTTTATTTTATAGGACTTGAATCGTTCGATGTCGGTTTCAACGTGGCGCTTCATGCCAAAGGGGAGACCGCCGAGCGCCGGGAGAAGCGGTTCCTTCCATTGTGGATGATTGAGGATACGATTACTGATATAGTCTGCAGCCTCAATAGCAATAGCACAACCGCTCAAATCCTCCAGCTGCGAGACCTCACCCAGAGTACTGTTCCAGCTTTCGAAGTCGCGAATCATGGTGAGATGCAGCGCAGAAATCAGCGTAATGAATGAGGTTTAATGAAAGAAATTAAAGGGTATAATGCCCAGTAGCCTCTGAAGGTGAGGTCTACCCGAATGGGCTGAATGTGCGGCAATGAATGTTTGCTTGCCAGAGAGCTGTTGACGTTGATTTTGGGTGGGTGTTTGACCTTCTTGAGCTTTCTTTAGCGGCTTGGCATGTCATTCAGCCCTACGCTGAGAAACCGCATTCCGTCTTACAATCTCACTTCGCACGTCTTCTACCAAATCGTCAAGTCTGATCCATTAACATTAACATTCCCGCCGGACTTAATAATATGGGTTCTACAAACGGTACTGATGTTTCTATTCCAGTTATTGATATTTCTTCGCCTTCTCTCAATGTTGCCAAAGACATACTGGAGGCCGCATCAACCTACGGTTTCGTCTTTGTAAAGAATCACGAAGTGGGGATACCTCCTGAAGACATACAGGGAATGTTTGATCTGGTACATTCAGTATGCCTAAAGAGATTCGCCTGATCTAATAATCAAAGTCACGTACATTCTTCAGCTCCCCTACTGAGGTAAAGGCGGAATGCTCGATAAACTCTAGTAAGGCTGGCAAAAATCGTGGATGGCTATCAATGCACACAGAAACCCTTGACCCAGCTCATCAGAAGGTATAATTCATCTCTTTATGTCATTGCATTCGTGTTGATGAGGACTCGCCAGCTTTGCGTTCGGGTTACTCATAAGACCTCCGGCATTTCGCTTTAAACCCTCAATTTTCCAAAAGAGCTCAATAAGAGAAATATATATTTGTGGCCTCTGCTGTTCATTCTGCCAAAGCAAATTACTAACCTGTTGCCAGAGAGGAGACTTCAAAGAGTCAGCATCCCACCCTCCTATCCTCCCCTCTCCCCAATCATGTAATTCTACTTTACGAACTCTAACCACCCAGTAGAGCCTTCAATATTGGCGAATTTCTCAATGGCAAAGCAAACCAGCCCCTCCCTGCTCCTCTCGCCCTAGAAGAGCCCCGCATTGCACGTTTCGCTGATCAATGCCACGATCTATGCAACAAGGTCCTACGGCTTTTCGGTGCGGCATTAGAGATTCCAGCCTCCGAAGGCGGTGCCAGCTGGTTTTCCCAGCGCCACGACCGCGCTAAAGGGCCATCAGGTAGCGTACTGCGGCTACTCTATGTACGCGATATCCAATAACCCCAGATCTCTCTCTAGCCTCTACTCTAGAGCTGGGCTAACGAATTAAACAAAGTACCCTTCCGTTCCCGCCCCTCCAGATAAAACTGACATCCGTGCGGGAGCTCATTCCGACTACGGTAGCGTGACGCTACTCTTTCAACTTCCTTCGCAACCGGGTCTTGAGATCCTCACACCCTCCAATACATGGGCGCCCGTACCCGTCAACCCGACCAGCCTCCCTACTCCCCCTATCCTCGTCAACATCGGTGATCTATTGTCCTACTGGACTAATGGCCTCCTAAAGAGCACCGTGCATCGCGTCATCTTTCCCCAGCCAGAAGAAGGGGAACAGAGTGAGGACCGGTACTCGATTGCGTATTTCTGCCACCCGTTAGATGAAGCAAGACTAGTGTCGGTGCCGAGTCGCGCTGTGAAGGAGTTTCGGAGTGCGGAGGGCGAGGGACAGAAGATTAAGGTGGGGTACGGAGGTGGCGTGGGGGAAGCGGATGAGATCATGACGGCAAAGGATCATTTAAATCGGCGGTTAGCGGCAACATACGGCTTGAAAGAGGAGAAGCCGGAGGCCTCATGACGCAAGCGCACGATGCGTTCAAAGTTAAATTAATCTAGGAAAGTTCTAGAACATATTATGTAAATCCTGGAGGCCTATATTCGAAGTATTGCGTGTCTCAATGGGATTTACGGAGGTAACCCTGAGCCTTGTGCATACTCTTTAACACTCCCATTAAAAACTTGAGGTTTCGCTTTCAGATTCCATATTACAACTTTCTACGTTAACCTAGGCTATCGAAATCCTATAATTAACAGCATTAACGTGCGAGGCTATTAAACCAATCAGCCAACCAATCGGGCGTATGACCCTTAATCTCTACGGTGCAGCCTCTTAAACAAGCCTGCTAACTGTTAGTTTTATAAACTATAGAACATTGACGGGCAATAGATAGCTTTAGACCTGAGGTCCATAGTCGCTAATGCAGCTTTGATGGCACTAGCGGATGCATAGGCACAATTCGTCCTGCTAGAGCTAGTAACGATGCATAAGCGTTTGGCCACCCCTTTCGAAGTCCATTTGAGCATATTGTCTATCCTTACGCGTTCTTTACCAACCCACGCTTTAAATTTTGCAGTGGTGGCTTTTTACTTTTCTTAGGCGGTATCTCTAATCAGATTGTACTCACTGGCATTGTTTGTGGACTAATTGTTTATTGGGTACTGACAAGACTAATGGAGCTAATTCTATCAGTGAATATGCATTAATCTCCTAGGCGGTCTACTGTAGTTTTCTTATATTCTGCAGATAATTCAGCACAGCTGTCTCATACATACAACAAGCTTATATTTATATTGACTATATATTTACAACTATAGCTTTTTTGGCAACTCTGGTTAGAATCCCTGTCCTGCGCAAAGCTACGTATAACTCTGGGCGGTCGCATGGTAAGAGCGGCCCTATCAAATTTATTCGCGAATAAAAAAAGTATAGGTATAGTAAGCAGGATACGGGACCAGACCCAAAACCCTCTTTAACCTATGCCTCTCTACAAACACTGTCTTATGTGCTGAACACGTAGGGCACTCCGTCCAATAAAGCAAGTATATACGCTGGCAGGTATATGCTCTTCAACTCAGCATACGAAGCTGCTTCTCACCCTCTATTCTCCTGTTCACTACAATAATTGTTTGGTTACAGTTATATCGTAAAAATATCAAATTAAAGGCGAGCCCTGACGAGAGCACTTTTGTCAAGATACAGGTAGAAGGAACCATCTATCGATTGAAGAAGCTGTAGAGCCTCAAATATAACGCGCGGAAGGTAGGTAGTTGGGCCACCCCTGATCTACACCGCCAGATTGACGATCTTACTGATTTGGGGCATACAGCCAAGTCGACAGCTTCAGCGCGCTCTACGATAATTAACTAACACTGTAATATCAAAGTGGAAGTAGAGCTTGTTAAAATATGCGTTTTGTAGACGATACCAACTCTAACCCTTCAGCAACAGGCAACAGTCCCGTTGTTATAGCCGCAGGCCTCTGGCGATGCTCAACCTCTTCCCTCCAACTCGCCTTTGAGGACTACTTTGGCCTCACACCATGCATGCATGGGGCATACATCATGCCCCATCCCTCACGCATGAAGCTCGTTTGCCGCGCAATGGACCTCGCTAACCAGGGTCCACAAGGCCCCAATGCAGGGCCCGACCCAGGAAAAGAGGAAAGAAGAAAGATAGTGAAGGATCTCTTCGGCGGCTACTTAGCCTCGTCCGACTTGCCTGGATTCGTCCTTCTCGATGATTTGCTAGACTTATACCCCGATGCGAAGGTCGTCCTGAACAAGCGCAAGAGTAAGGAAGAGTGGGCGCGCAGCTTCCGTGAATCTCTCCTTTTCTTCTCGACTTGGCGGTATATCTGCCTGTGCTGGCTTGTACCCATATCTTACACGCAATGGATGGCATACCAAAGCTACAGCGCCCTGATGAAGAGACGCTTTCCTGAACTTATGGATCCTTTTGGGATAGAGGCGTATGAGCGACATAATGAGTGGGTTAGAGAAGTGGCTAGGGAGAAGGGGAAGGGGGTGCTGGAGTGGGAGCCAAGGGAGGGATGGGGCCCGCTTTGTAGATTTTTGGGGAGGGAGGAACCGAAGGACGAGTTTCCAAGGCTCAACGATGCGAAAGAGATCAGGAAGTTAAAGGTATATTCGATACAGAGAGGATTGATCGCTTGGACTATGGTGCTGGCGCCGGTCATTAGATTGTTGTAGGTGGTTCGTAGGACGACGAAGTAGGAAGTTGATGAGAATGGAATAACGCGAGTAGTTTGGCTTGATGAAAGAGATATGCAATGTTCAGGCTTTATGTTTAAAGATTTGGTCCTTAAAGAATGTCAGGTTCGCCAACTAATGATAGAGTTAAAGTCGTAAATGCGACTAAACTATGAAAAGCAGTATTTTTGGTCCATAACATGGTTTGTTTCAAGCAGACTTAAAGGTTAAGTGTTTCAAATAGTAATCATTAATTTAATCTGTATGTAGAAGCTTAACACAGTAGTTTTAAAGATGGTTTTAGTTTGACTGCAATTCTCAGCTCATCTTGGCACCGATAGGTGTGGGGATGAGGAGCTAGCAAAGGGACGGAGGGCCTTTACATCTGCGGCTTGATAGGCCTTTATCAATAAGTCCTTCAACATAGACCTAATTGAAAGTTACCTTACCTAGGTACCTATGTCTGACAGAATACCAGGATAAACTTGTTTGTCGAAGCGAAGCGAACAGGCAAGGCCTAGCGCGCCCAGAAAAGTCCTAAACACGCCATGACAACGCCTAGCCTTTGCCTAGCCTTACCACTGCACCGAAACAAGATAAATCATTCCGACTACAGTTAATTGGATGATGGTATCCTTAGCTTCTTGCCTAAGTCTTGGGTAGTAAGTACCTATTATCTCTAACTAATGCTAACCACTTGACTGCCTAGATATTACTGTTAGATGTGGCACTCGCCGAGCAAATGACGGATCCCTTTCAGTAGCTCTGGTCTTGTCAGATAGTCACATATCCCGAGTTTAGCTGTGGGAAGTCTGTTTCAAAGCCCGTAGTTCTCGAGTTCTACCCAGAAGCCGTCCATTTCTCCCAAATGTGATTAGATTTCCTTTATACAGCCAGATCCCTGCTCCATCCCAACCCTCAGCTAACGGCTCCAAAACCACCCCACCACTAAATCAACCACCATCTCC
>KV748737.1:0-26382 GCA_001692915.1 Glonium stellatum | reverse complement strand
CTCCCTCCCCCCCAAAACGCCGGCCGGCTGTTGCAGCGTGACGGTAGACTGCTCGAACGCCTGGCACTCCTAGAGGCCCTTGGGCGAGAAAGCAGCCATCTTTCGCACGCCCTGCGGACCAGCCCATGCCCCGTTAGTGGCGAGCACGGCTGTCACGGGCGGCCTATCACGGCGGCGCAGAGCTGGCGCTGGCCGACTTCCCAGCAATCAGGGACGCTGGGCGGTGCAGCGACGCCGTTTCAGCAGGGAAGCTGGCGTCGAATCTTCTTTGAGGCGCAGGCTTGGCGCTTCGTAGTGTTCTTTGTGCGTTCTAGCGCTTTGATCAGCGGTAAAAGCAGCGGGCCTGTCGCAACGGTGTCCCAGCCTCTGCCTGCCTTTGCCTGCCTTTGCCTGCCTTTGCCTGCCTCTGCCTGCTTCTGCCCGCCGCTGATTGGCGTCGAAGCAACGGTAGAAGCAGCGGCCGACTTAGGGCAGAGGCTTGAGCAAGAAGCAAGACTGCCCCATACCCTCTCTCCCTTGTCTTCCCTTGCCCTCCCTTGCCCTCCCTTGCCCTCCCAAGCCCGCCCAAGCCCACAGCCAGCCTATGCCAGCCTATGCCAGCCCATACCAGCCCATACCAGCCCATGCTAGCCCCGTGGGCCCCATTCCAAACCCAGCCAAAGCCAGACAGACCTAAGAGACAACGCCAAACCGAAGAGCGCATCTCCGCTCTCTGACATACCTTCCACGCCTTCCATTCCATTGCCAGAAGTGGGACCTGAGATTGCTGACCCATCTACTGGAGACATCATCCCCGACTCAACCTCATTCTTCAAAACCGTCTGTCCACCCACCCCCGTCTCAGCCTCTTGATTGTCTCGACGGTCTTTGACCACGCCCGCCTGTCTTCTTCTCACCACGTCCAAGCCCGCCGTCTGCTCCACGCCTGCAGCCTACCACGCCTACTTGCTGCTCACTAATCACCTCCTCTGCCCTGACTCAGGCGCGCCTCTCGTCGTTGTCGGCTGCTGTACCGTTCCGCCCGTTCGTAGCGGAGTCTTATAGACCACGCGAGAGCTGGCCTTGTTCTGCATTGGCGAGGATCCATCCTCTCAGATCGGCACACGGATACCCGCCTGCGTCGACGCTCGCAAACAATTGATCGCTCCTGCAGTGACTCGGTTCGAGAAGCTGCAGCAGAACGAAGCAAACGGCGACACCTCGCACGTAATCTGTGCTCACCAGCCGCCTGCCGTGTAAAAGCCATCGTCCCCGGCCACCACCACCACAACCTCCTTCACGACTTTACTGCACATGTCACGATAATAAAGCCTGGCTACCTACCGCATTTACTCCCGACGTCTCAGGTTCCTCGTCCGAACCTGATTCCGGCTCACCTCTCCATCAAGCTGGCGCAACGACATCGCCGTCCGCGGCCCGCTCAATTCTGCTCTTGCCCTGGATTTGAAGAAAGGAACAGGACAAGTGCAGGAAAAGGGTATAAGCAGCTATTCAAAACCGTAATGAGCAGTAGGAAAGCTCAACCACCCGCGTTATCAATACGAACCTCTTCGACAGAGTCGTCTCCTCGCTGCTCTTCTGTCTACGAGGAGTCTGAAGCTGACGACGAAGGGAATATGACCATGGCGGAATATATACCCTCAAGACCGTTAACTGTAGCGATACCTAGAGGATACGTCTCGGGACCATACTGCCCGCGACGACCCAATCTCTCCGAAATACTCGCCAACACTGCTCCTCCACCCTGGACGCTCGCTGCATTCATGGCCTACCTGTCGCAAAACCACTGCCTGGAAACGCTAGAATTCACAATGGATGCCACACGGTACCGAAAACACTACTCAAAAATGGCGAATCGCTCTCCGGGCTCGCCTATATCACCACTCAGCGACGAATGTACATACGTAAAAATGCTCTGGCAACGGTTGCTTGACGCCTACATCGCCCCCAACGGGCCCCGGGAGGTCAATCTGCCAAGCGATGTCCGGGATACGTTGCTCTCCCTTTCCAATCCATACGTTCCTCCACACCCTTCAACCCTGGACCCGGCAGTATCAAAAATATACGAATTGATGGAAGAATCCGTCTTGGTGCCGTTCCTCAACAGCATATGTCCGCAAACCGCCCATCCCGATTCTGGCTACGATAACAACGACGAGGGCTTGATTCGTTCACAAACTCGTTCATACGATGAGCGTGCCATGTATGGTCGATTCACTGCATCCCCTCAAAACATGTCGGCGCCAGTCCCGGGCCCCTACCACAGGGCATCGGCGCCTTCATCTCTCACATCTAACTACACGCAATCCCGTTCCTATGCTCACACACGATTCGCCTCGGGTCCAACAGCCACCTCATCTTCTCACTCTTCACGCATTACACCCGGAAGCTACGGCAGCGGGAGTGATGTGCTCACCGATGATTCTGGAAGTGCGAGTAGTCCTAGCGCGCTAGATGACCCGATGACACCGCCTACCACGCCACCGGTCAGCGAGTATAATTATGGCAACTACTACGAGACAAACAACGCGAATGGCAATGCAAATGGGGGAACTCCTAGCCCGCGTTCTAGCCGTGGCGAACATGGAATGGGCCTTGCTGGCGCCACGAAAGACGGCTGGAAGCGAGTCAGCAGTAAGCTGTGGTCGAAAAAGAGGAGCGGAGGCGCGCTGAGGGAGGAAGAGCAGGGCGCAGTGGAAGGTGGCCTTTTCTAACATTTGGCCCCGTTCGCTGCGCATTTGCACCATCCTATAATGACCTTATCACTACCACCACTACCACCACCACCGCCACCAGTTGATCCATCTGACGACTGAACACGATATCTTCGCGTCACTCGACATGACACCTGTCCTTTCAGCCATCAATCGAGACAACTATTATGTTGTGCTATAATATCGCTGTGGTCCGAACCCAATTGGCCATATATATATTTTTTTTCGCCGAAAGCGGACCTTAAAAGAACGATAGCTTACGACTCAAAGCGTCTTGCATGCATGCATCGGGTATGGGAGGGGGCATATTATACGGCGTCTGTTTCCAATGGGATTTCTAACTCTCTCGACTTCTGCTCTTGTTTTTTCAACAAACTCTTGTGTCCCTTTCTGCACTCTTTTTTTCTCCCTCTTCGCTCAACTCCTCATTCTGGCGAAGGGAACAAAGGAGTTCCGGCGAGGGCGTCAAAAGGGGCGCGAATTGCTGTATTTTGTCCTTTCCGGGCGTGGCGAGTCTCTTTCGGCGTGATTATCGTGGGTTTGGACGCTCCGTAGGGCGGCTGGTGTTCACGGGCGAGCAAACAGGACCCTGGGGGGTGTGGGCTGATTTTGGAAGGTGTTTCGGGTGTTGCTGATATTTTTTTCCTTTCTTCTAAGATTTTTTTTGTCTTGTCTTTTTTTTTTTTGCGTGATGCGGTGTGAGAGGGATCAAAAAATCGACTAGGGGGCCGGGGACCGGGGCATTTGGAGTTAACTTTGCTTTTTTCGGGTCTTTTTTTAACGAGACTTTTCCACCGCAGACGGATGGTGTAGATTGGTTTGCATTGGATCGGATCCGGCTGGGGCTGTATTTGATGCTGAGAGCGGGACCGAATTGATTTGAGCTGAATCAAACTGAATGGGATCGGGCCAATGGCAGCATGCATACACTACTTTACATACATAATAGTATTATGGATGAGGGCTTAATTTTGGCATCTTTTTCCCTATTGGGATGTGAGGCCTGTGATTGCTGATTGATGTTGAGAAGGTTTGACTGAGGCTTAATGAGAGTCGGATGGTGGGCAGGATGAATCTTCCATTGAGCCTTAGGGTCCTTCAGTCTCTTTATGCTTTCCATGCAGGACCGTTTGGACTTGATGCTTTATGCACATGTAAGGGTCTTGGACGCGTTGAGAAGTTTCTTGAAAGTGTATGTTTTGTGACGGTGAGGCAATGACCCGCTCTTTTGCCGTAATGATATCCTGGTTTTTATTGATACTACTTCCTGGGGGTTTCCAAACCTTGACATTCCCTAGAACTAAAACTTGGAGACTTCGGGTTTTATGAATATCTGTTACCTTTTAATGGTTCTTGGTATGTAACTCTAATGATAGTAAACTGGTCCTCGGCTCAAGACTGCGTCAGATCGAGTCTTGTAGAAGCTTTCAAGGGACTGATCTGAAATAGGCTAATCAGTCTCTTAGCATTGCAGATACTTAGCCATATAGCCCGCCTATATTAGAGGATCATAGTTGACGTTTTTAGCATTCAAGCACGCATAAGGATTTTCACTTCCCATTGCCAGGAAAGCCAAAGAATTTCTCAGAAGGAAGATTGCAATTTAGCTAACAGCATGATGATATTCCACAGTACTACTCTGCCCCCCAAACCCCAAACCTCCTAAACCGCTACAACTAGCTCCAAACAACCAAAGGAACATATTCCTAACCGACGGACTCACTCAGCGCCCCCTCCTCGCTGCCGACATCTCCGCATACAGCGCCAGATCAATCCCCTTTCTCCAGCACCCCACAGCCTACGCCTGTCATCCTGCTGATGCCGTACTTGCTGGACGGCCACTCTACGTCGTTGCTGTTGCTGCTGCTCTTCTCACTCCGCCGTCTGCGCATGCTCGAACGGACAATCAGACAGTAGCGTTAGGTCGGATGCCGAGCTGGTGTGCTCGGAGAACCGGTTTAGCGAGCCGCGGCGGCGGGAGGAGCATGTGGAGGAGAATGAGGAAGTCGTGTACGAGGACTTGGTGAGTGAGTGGGTTAGCTGGGTGCTTTCGTGGCTTGAGTGGGGCTGTTCGTCGCTGTTGTTATCATTGTTGGAAGCAGTTGTGTTGGCCGATTGGACTGTTTCGGGGGAGTCACACGCGCATTGGAGCGATGGATGGTGGGATTTGGCTGATGAGCTTCGGTGGGGGATGCTGGAGCTTTGGCGGGTATCTCGGGTTAGGTAGGAGAAATTCCAGCTGCGGTGAGATTGGA
Source organism: Glonium stellatum (assembly GCA_001692915.1). NCBI lineage: Eukaryota > Fungi > Ascomycota > Dothideomycetes > Gloniales > Gloniaceae > Glonium > Glonium stellatum. The sequence continues at coordinate 21,413 of KV748737.1, read as the reverse complement.
TGTCGGGCACAGCTGGGGCGGTCAGAGGGTTGGTCGTAGATGGCTTTGACGAGGTATTGGTGGAAGGAGTGAGGGATCTTGATAGCCGTCGTCCTCACACCAATGGCGTGATATTGGAAGAGGTGCAGCATCCTAGGAGCTGTCTTCGCGTACGATTCGGCGGCGAATTGGTGGTGACACTGCTTCATTTTCTGGATCTATTGGAAGGGCTTCTGTTGTGGTCTCAATTGAGTGGTACGGGACGTGGATGTACTAGAGGTTATTTGCAGACGACCCTAGACTCTCGCTATGATGGCGATAGGAGCTCCTCTATGCTATTGGGCTACTGGACTATAGACTACGGCAAAACGGCATCTGTTCTGCGCTACTTACCTGCATATGGGCTGACATTACAATATTTGAGCGTGTGAGGATGTTAGACATGGCTTCCTAGCACGGTTGGGCGTAGGACAGCAGGAAATCTCATGGAACTTCCCCACATTTACGGTTACGTTGGGCGTTCTGCGGGTGGCGCTGGGCGGCAGGCGTGCCAGCGTAGATGCATGGGTTGTAGCAGCAGAAGGGCGTCCACTCGACGTGGTGGTTTGGTGGTGGTTCTGGTTGAGGTTGACGGTGGTGGGACTTGGGCGTGGTTGGTGTTTGGAATGGCAGCTCACGTGTTTTGCGCATTACGTGCAGCTTGGCCCAAGGCGTCGCGACGCCACGACTCTGATGTTTAGGGGTGGTGGCCTAGGGCGTTCATGCGGCTTCATGCCTACTCACGCTGCGGGCTGCTAGACTTAAGCTCATGTCACTTCGGCTTCTGGAAAGGTTAATTCAGCGGATTGCAAATGACGTTTGGGCTTGTACCGATAGGGCAAAGCAAGACAGGGGCCCGCCCCCGAAGGGCTGAAGATTCGCTTCGTCGCTCCGCTGTTCCTGCATTAACCGCAGCGATATACCGCCATGCCACCATGACCCCAAAGAGCTCTCAAGCCCACTTCCTCCACCACCCACGGTGACCCACGCCTTGAACAACACCATGAGCAACGACCCTCCCAAGCCCATGTCCGATGAGGATGTCGTCGCTCTGGCCAAGGAAGCTATTGAAGCCTCACGCGAGGACCTCAAGCGACGCTCTGTAGCTGATACGCCTGGATCCGGGAAGGATTTGCAGCAGCAGCCCGGCATCACCATAGATCTAGGCCACAAAAACATCGTGCGCCTCCCAGAGGAAGTCATCGACGTTATTAGAGTTGAGATCGAGAGGTGAGACAGCCTTCCAAGCGCTTTCGTCCCCTATGAAATTTCCTCTCCAACTGGGCGCTTTTCAGCGCATGTGATGATGCAAGGACGGCTTTCTAACTGATTCTCTTAGGCTCGCCCTGTCCCACAATAACCTTTCCAACTTGCCCCAGCGACTGCCGGAATGCCATCGTCTACGTTACCTGAACGTCCGCTACAATTCCATGCGAGAAATCCCACCCCCCGTTCGTCCGCTCCCGCCCGCACATCTAAATGAGGCAATATTGGGTTGCTAATATACCATAGATTCTCCAAATGACCTCGCTCGAAATTCTCGACGTTAGCAAGAACAAAATTCGAGTAATACCTGATGAGATCGCAAATTTGACTTCTTTGAAAGTCTTGGCTATACAAAAGAACAAGATTGAAAAGCTGCCCATTTGTCTTGGGGATATAAGTAGTTTGCAGGTATTGAAACTCGATGGCAACCCAATCTCATTTCCACCGCCGGATGTCTGCACTATCAAAGACAACACTCCGTCTCCGTCCAATGAAAACGAGAAAGATGCTGTCATCGCAACACAAGTTAAGAAATACATGCGATCGTTTTTAACACGAGAGAAGCTTCGGATAGAGTCAGAAGAAGACGAAAGGTCTATTTGTGCAGCGTGAACAAGATGGGATTCTCTTGTGCTAACTCTTGCTATAGCGAAAGTAATGTGGCCACACCTCGCCCATCGAAACGGGTATCAAGTGGACGATTTCCAGTTAAACCAAGTATTAGTAACTTGGACGTATTCGGAGATGCCAGACCTGACTCTCCGGGAATTCCGCCACCCATTCCCACAAGGTCGCACTATCGCGTCCAGTCTCAACAAAACAGCAATGCTACGCGGAGGCCCGTTATATCTCCCTTGATGATTGGTAGCAGTAACGAGCGTAATAGAAGTCAAAGCGAGGGTGCTGGATCGGCTACTATACGGGTCAAGCGTATGGGAATATACACACACAAAACTCCTGATCTCGGCGCAGTTGATGAGCTTAGGCGAAACAGCCACTTCCGAGGCTTCAGCCAGGGATATCCTACGCCTGGTGGTAGCTTTGCGAATGGAATATCAGGGCCAGCAACTGCGGCTGTCGTTGGAGAGAACGGGACCCAGAGAACACTAGCTAATCGACCACTTTCGGACTTGCTGGAACATAAGCGGAGATCTCGAGCCCCGGATGTTGTGGTCGAAGCTGCTAAAAGTTTCTTATATGCAATGTCCCAGCTGCATGACACGGTGCTGAATATGATGCGTGCTATCAAGAGAGATAGAATCAAGGAAGGGTTCCGGAAAAAAGAGGACTTTCCTCGCCGATTTACTATCGCCTACCTCCAGATTAGGAACCTGGGCGAGCTCTTACGCAAATTCGATACCCTTGCAGAAGAGGATGAAGAAGAAGCACAAAAGCTATCCGGCTTAATTCACCAAGCTTGTCTGAGATCGTTGAGTAACTTCATGCTCGTCAACTTATCAATAGCTGAGAATGCGCGAGACATCGCCCGAGATGGTGACCCACGGTTCATAAGATCATTTTTACTTTTACAACAAGGCAGTCTCATTGAGCTGAGGAACGCTTGCTCTGTACTAGGCATGGACTTCAAGGACGCCACTAAACCGATTCGAAAGGTTCAGGACCATGGCCGGTCTGTATCGACAACTCAGATGTCTCGACCTCTGGTCGTCCGCCGATTCCAAGCAGCTCCTCAACAGCGTCTAGCACCGCCTTACCAGATGCCACCGCCCGTCTCGTTGAATAGTAACGAGAGCAGTCGGACCAATACCTTAACGAGCATCAGTGCAGCTACTCCAAGATCTGGGGAGTCCTTTGCTACATTGGCTACGTCAGCAGTTTCCCGAACGAACACAATGCAGAGCACGTTTGATGACCCCGATGAAGAGGCACAGTTTGAGCGTATCTATATCAAGCTGAGGACAGCATGTGAATATTCTATGGAGAACATCCCTCACATACAACGACACTTAAGAAAAACATACGAGTTAGAGAAACGCGAATTTGACTCCGAGGACCCAAAGATGAAGGTCCTGGGGAATTTGATTGAGAAGAGCGACTTCGTCTACAGTATGGCTTGGGCTCTGACGAAGCGACTATCTCAAATCAAACTTAAGGACCCTGTTGCTAGAAGCCAACACGACTTCTGGCAACAGTGTACGACATATATAAAGGTTAGTTATTTGTAAACGGGCTCTAGATCACTCCTCCGCACTCTCCATCCGAAACGAAGCACAGAACTTACACATTCCTAGGCCTGGGGCGACCTCGCAACCGCCACAACAGGCGAAGCGCGACGAATGGGTCTCCTAAACGAAGACCTAAAGCTCCTCATGAAGCCGCTCCACCGCGCCGTCAAAGACGCTAGCCTCGTCATCAACGCCTCCTCCTGGTCGCACCTCGCCCTGGCCGCCAACACGCCAGCCAGCGGCGTGCCCACCATCACCACCTCCAGCAACCACACCTCCACCACCAGCGGCACAATGGGCCCGCCCTCCGCCCTCCCCTCGCTGACCTCTAAGATCCAGCCCCCGAAATTCTTCACCAAGCCCCTCGCCGCCTCCATCTCCGCCCCCGGGCCCGCCTTCCCCGGCCCTATCAACACCGCCCTCACGCCCTCCATCTCCTCTTTCACGCCCCAGCAGTACTCCGCCCAGGGCTACGTCACCCCTGTCCCCGCCACACCGCTTAGTGCTGCTCTAGGCGCTGCGGCTCAGGCGACTGTGCCGAATACGCCGAACCAGGTCGCTGGGTCGGGTGGGCAGCATACGGGGCCGTTCGCGGGGAATGTATTTGAGCGTGCGGATAGGCTGTTGCAGGCGCATCAGAGGAGGATTTGAAGGCGTGGTTTGGAGGGGTGCTGGGGACTGGATGCTGGTGTCGGGAGTGGAAATTGGCTTTGTGGTTGGGCTGGGTTGGTGGGTTAGGCGGTCGGTAGATAGACAGGGGATGGGATGGGATGGGATGGGATGGGATGGGATGGATAGGATGGGTTGGAATGGGTTAGGGGATCGGAGAACTACTGCTGGTGTTTGCTTTGGGCTGGGCATAGCGAGGTGTTCTGGTTTCTGTTTCAGGTGTGTTTTCCTGGCTCTATTTTTTTTCTCCTGGCGGGATAAAGCGTGCTGAGCGACTTGTGGACATTTGTGGCGTTTGGGTATATCACCGCTTTTTGAAGGGTGTATTTAGCAGGATTGTTGGTGGGAGTGGGGATGGTGATGTCTGGGATGTTTGGTGATGGACGGATGGTATAGGGAGTTAATATGTAATTATCGGCTAGAAGGTTATTTGGGATTGATGAACTGGTCTTGCTTATTTTGAGATGTGAGATATATGGTGTGCTCCTAACGGCGTGCCTCTAATGATGTGCCTGACCTACTTGGTTGAGTTTAGAGAACGCTCGGTTGATATGTCGGCCTGTCTAGTCAAGTTTTCATCCGTATTCCAACTCCAATACACTCTTAAACGCTACATTCCTTGTAAGTGACATAAAAAGGCCGATAAATAAAAAAAAAGAACATGTAATGTCAAACGCGTCTTCCCTAGTGGTACCCAAAGAACCATATCCCAAGCCCCGAATCCCAATCCCAATCCCAAACTACAAAAGAGAATCAGTCCATACGCCGACTAGACCCATACCAATCTCACAGTAACATATACAAAAGAACACCCTTGCCGGGTTTGTCCAGCCTCCAGCTCCCTCCGGCGATATAATCTTACAATCTAACATTCGCACCAATTGCCTTCCCCTTAAACCAAATCCTCTGGTTCCATCTTCCAATCCGAACGCCGACTTCGGCCATCGCACTCAGCTTCAGTTGACCGCCTAATGCCTTCCTGATAGCATCATAGCCGACGCTACCCAGGCTCCAGTCGACTGGAAGGCGTGGGGTATCTGAGATGCCAGGCGGGACGGCGAAGGGAAGCTCGTATAAGATCTTCCCGGCCGGATTGCCTTCATGATAGGCGGTAGCGTTGAGATAGGTTATAAAGAGTGTCGTGGTAGTTAGGGGGGAAGAAAGGGTGAAGATTGCAGTGCTGGTCAGGAGGTGCATCTATGGGTTGGAACCGTTAGTTTAATCTAATGAAAATGCGAGAATTGACCAACTCAAGTAGGGAAATGGAGGAAGTCGGGCTTGGTGGCCAGAATACTGACCGTCGCGTTGATGATTGCAGATCTACAGGGAGCGCAGGCGAGTAATGAAAGAGGTCAGTACCGTGGTTTCCTTGATAAAATGCGGGCCGTCATCTTCATCTCCGTCATCATCACCATCAGGATTCTTTGGCGATCGAAGTCTAGGTGTTGGAAGTTCGATTTTGAAGCCTGAAAGAGCGAATCCCAAGGCTGGTTGGGAGGGGATGGTACCGTTATGCGTAGCTATCGTTAGAGTAGTGTTGTACCCTTGATAGTATTAGTAAATAGAACATCTCAGAATAAATAAAATTCATAATCATACCAGATATGTATTGAGAAAGCAGTTCTCTACCAACAGCTTGACCTTTCTTGCCGCTAGACGTAAATGGGTCATAGACTGCCTTGATAGGCACATTTGTGTTGTTCCCGGGAACAACTGTAATATTAGTCGCAATTGCCTGTCCGAGAATAGTGTCGTTGACAAGAATATTAATGTTAAAGTATGGCACCGTCGCAGAATATTTGGTTGGATTCGTGAAATTCACTTTGGCTTGCAGCGTGAGGGACGTGGTATCAGTGTCAAGGATTTTAAGGTTTCCAATTTTAGGAGATAGGGAGCCGAAGCTTCTACCTCCAATTGCTACACCGAAACGATGAATTAGCAATAGAGCTGTAGATGTGGTGCGGTCAAGGTCACGAACGTTTGACAGGAACCACTCCCTCCGCCGGAATCTGTCGCACCGCAAATTTCCCCATTGGCGTGTCGATCTTGATATCTACGTCTGCTTTTATTGCCAAGAAAATTGGCTTTCCACCGAAGATGAGTGCCTGGACAACCTCGGTGAACAAATCGTCGTTTATGATCTCCAGCGGCGCGTCCTTAATAATGGACTCCACCAATAGTTCTACGCCCTCATCGTCATGAGCATCGATTTTTGTAGAGTTTGCTCTCTGCCATTTATCAACATGAAGCCTTCCAAGCTTCTCCTTGCGGTAAAATACATCCGCATTAGCGCGGACCTGGTCGACTTTGAGTGGAAAATTCATTTGGTTTGGCAGCCCTACTAATACTTTGACAATAGCGGATATCTTTGGTTGGGCCTCGGGCGTACCAGGATCAGCTAGAAATTCCGGAAGCTGGAAATGCACATCAGCTAAGGAAAAGTTTTTGATAAGGTGTCCAAAGTTCCGTCCAGCGAATGGAACCGGAACGGTGATATTATGGAGTAAGTCTCGAGTCCATTGAGGCGTTTTTGGGTCCGGAAATTTGCAGCAATTGACGTATATCGTGGTGTCTTGGCCATGAATATAATTTTCCAAAAACATGTCGAGGGGCGATTTGGCAGAATTCGGGCATGATGCTGTGAGTGCGTCAGGTAGGTCACGGACGCTTCCAGTGATATTGACTTGAAGATCTGTCCTCGGTTCAACATGCAAAGGTCCGGTTCCCGCCTCCCCTACTTTAATATATGGGTCCGTAGGCATACAGTTGTCCACCAATACATCAACACCAAGTGGCGGCACAGTGAGGTCGACAGCATAGTTGTTGGTCACCCTCACGGTAACATCAGCCCCCATGCCTTTTTGCTCACCATCCGCCTCCCGAAGGTTTAATCGAGTGATGTTATACCGAGGAAACGAAGGAAGGTCATTTCCTGTAGAGTAGGGACTATTAGTTTACAGGTTCTGATCAGCGATAGGGTTGTTGACCCCGGATATAGGATATTGTTTTTACCTTCAAATACTAGCGATTGCTCGATAGTTTTGTCACCTAGGCGGAAAATACCAGACTTCAACGGGACTGTTGCATTGCCCTTCACCATAATTTGACCCAATCGCCCATCCAACCAATCATTGGCGATGCTGCGGATGCCATCGAAGGAACCAGGCTCGAGATCTGTAAAGAACGAGATGTGGGTGGTATGTCCGTTCCGGATATTGACTTTGATTCCAGGTACTCTTACGGTACCTAGCAAAATATTTCCATATTCTGGCATGTACACGTCAACATCCGTTGGGCCGCTCTCAACTTCTCTCGCAATCCAAGTTCCAAACTTCCCAAAACCACGCACGGACTTCTTCTTGACGCGCGATGCGTCCATTTTGAAGTCACCTTCGATATGCATCCGTAACCCTTTTTTGGTTAAAGAATCTAGAGAGAGCTTTGTCGACTTGAAATCTATAGCCTGCGTGGCATACTCTTCGACCGCAGCAGGAGCGAAGAAACCAAGCAGCATAATGATTATCATGGCCGCACAGAGTACCAATAGAGCCACTATGCTCGGCCATCGTCTCTCTTTGCTAGGACCCCTGGAACTGGATGAGACTCCTAGTGAACGCAACAAGGAAGTTGCAGCCTGGGAATGAGTGTCCGAGTGCTCCGCATCCTCATCACCACTTTCACTATTGTCTCTTGCTAGGAGAGGCGTCTCTTCTGTGGTCCTGCTAGAAGGTACTGACTTCGCTGATCGTGTTGACCTGGTTGACTTCTGGGAGGCAGGGCGTGAGCTAGGCGCTCTCGTGGAACCCCACGTTCCGTTCGGCGTATCCATTGCGGCAAAGAAAGGCGATAAATTCAAAAGAAAGGGGTTCTAAAACATCATCAAGAAGCAAGGAAATGCGTGATGAACGACTGCTTGGTATAAAAGAGAAAGATGAAGGTATTGGGGGCATGAAACAGGTGAGGCGTGGCGAGCGCTGTGATGACGAGACAAAGCTAGCATACCGCAAGCCACGAAACGTCCTGCCAGGCACCGCAAGCGACCCAATCCTATGTCGGCGGATGATCCCCAGGTTTTTGATTCATGAAGGGCGCGCCGAAAAAATAAAATTCAACACCAACGTGACTCGTTGCTCCGCTCTATGTATAAAAGCCCAATTACTTATCTTTAAACTGGAGGCGTCAAGAAATTACAATGCCTTCCTTTCGTTTATCTCCGTCTGCTCTCCGCAGCTTAACTAAAGCTCAACGCCGCTGCCACTCTTCCACCCCCTCCAGTCCACTAACTTCACCATTTGCCCCACGCCATCTGCTTTCGATAGCAGACCTTACACCTGCCGAGCTCACTACCTTAGTTCGTAATGCTCATCAACATAAGCAAGCTATCAAATCTGGCTCAATCCCTCGAAATCTTCTCGGGGCATTGGCTGGGAAAACCGTTGCAATGACTTTCAGCAAGCGCAGCACGAGGACGAGGGTCTCAACGGAGGGCGCTGTGGTTACGATGGGTGGCCATCCCATGTTCTTGGGGAAAGACGATATTCAATTAGGCGTACAACTCCTTAATCATTTTTTTGAACCCCAAGAATTTCAAAGGTACTATTGGCGCGAAATACGAATACCAGCTCACCAACTGCTCTAGGTCAATGAATCTCTCTACGACACTTCCCTCGTTATTTCTAGTATGACGTGCGCCATAGTTGCCCGTGTTGGACCCCACTCAGATGTTGCGGATCTAGCAAAGCACTCTACCGTTCCCGTTATCAACGCTCTCTCAGACCTTTATCATCCACTCCAGACAATTGCCGATTTTCTGACCATATCTGAAACCTCTTTAGCTAGTTCTGGTCCTACTCTCGGGCTTGAAGGGCTTAAGATTGCCTGGATAGGCGATGCTAACAATGTCCTCTTCGATTTAGCTATTGGGGCGATGAAGCTGGGTGTCAATGTAGCAGTTGCGACACCTAAGGGTTATGAAATCCCTAGCTCTATGCGGGAAATTATCCAGTCTGCTGCATCCACCTCTCCCCGCCCTGGCACACTCGCTGAAACCGATGTACCCGAAGAAGCAGTGAAGGACGCTGACATTCTCGTCACCGACACTTGGGTATCGATGGGGCAAGAAGAGGAAACAGCTAAGCGGCTAGCCGACTTCAAAGGATTTCAGATCACTTCAGAGCTGGCTAAGAGGGGCGGCGCAAAGGAGAATTGGCAATTTATGCATTGTTTACCTCGCCATCCAGAAGAAGTCAATGATGAGGTTTTCTATGGCCCAAGGAGTGTTGTATTCAGGGAGGCGGAGAACAGGCTATGGGCTGCAATCTGTGAGTACTACTGTCTTACATCTAACTTAGATCTAACTAATCCGCCCATTAGCGGCCCTTGAGGCATTCGTGGTTAATAAAGGAAAGATTGTATAAGTCAGAGAAGCGATTTTAAGGGTTCTTAAACAGGCAGATGCTTGATGATCGAGGATGGATAAAAGTGCTTTACTTGGTTTTGTTTGATATCGGCGCAAGAACAAACTTAATGAAAATAGTAGTGAATTAGGAACTCTTCAAGAGATAAGATGATGGCTGTCGTATACCAGCCACTGCCAGCCACAAAACCAGAAACATATCCAATACATGAGTTACCCCGGTCCTGGCCGAGCATTCCAGATTTATACTAGCGCAGATTTCATATCTTGTGCACCTTTGCCACCCTTTACGCAACCCCTTTTTGATCTCGTGCATTTCGATAATCCTATTCTGGCCAAATTTCCAGTATCTTGAGCTAAAGATCACCAAACCGCGATTAACCATGGAGGATAATCTTTCAATCCCCCAAGTCCTATCTGCCGAGAACTTTGTTATCAGCGCCGGCACCGTCTGTTTCGACGTCTCTAAATCGATGATTCTACTTCTCTATCATCGCCCAAAGGACGAATATCTGCTGCCTAAGGGCCGAGTTAATGCTGGAGAGCGCTTCAGTGACGCAGCATTGCGTGAGACTCTTGAAGAGAGCGGAGTCACAGCTACTCTTCTCCCATCGCCAATCGAGACACTAGCACCAGGGTTGAGTCCGGGAGAGCTGAACACCGAGCCTTTTGTCGTTTCGACCGCATTCCGCAGCGGCGCATGGAAGTTTATGTTCTGGTACATTGCGCAAGCAGACTACTCAGCACCGCGGAGTTACGGCAAGCAGGAAGCGGGTGAGGAGTTTGATACGGTGTGGGTGCCGCAGGCTCGTGCGCCAGGCGTGCTTTCTTACCCCGATGATAGTGACATAGCCACTAAAGCATTGAGTATCATGGCTAAGCGTGAATAGAGCCTGGGATCAATTTCAAGGTATGGTAGGATGACTTCGCTAGCTGGGATCACTGACTAATCATACGAATAGCTAGGGTGTTCGATATAACTCATGACGGTATATAAATGCTCTTGACACAGAAACGACCTCGAATCACTTTTCGTTGATGAGTTAAATTTTCACTGGCTGAAATTCATTGGACTGTTCTTTACTTAGAGGACTTCAATCTCGGCCTATCTGAAAGCTCTACATTGATACACCCCGCCCCCCAGAACGAACTGAAGACTATATACAAGGTCTGTAAACACCAAAAGAAAAATCCAAGGAAGCAAACTCCGATACCAGTATGGCATGGTACATAGTTAGCAGCTTAGCCAGGTGGAAGCGTGCTCTGGTCTACAACGTCTTGAGCCTCCTTTTCTTCAACCTCATTCGGACCGTGAAGCGGTGATCGAGGAAGGGCCATGAGACCTAGATTCGTTTAGTTAGCTATACTTGTAATAAAAATAAACAAAGGCGCATTTACCCGTCCTTGCTGATTCTAGAATACCGAACGGTGCAACCAGCTTCATGAACGAATCAATTCTCGTGGGCTTTGCTGAAACCTCCACCACACAATTGTTTGTACTAATATCCAACACCTTTCCGCCAAACTGATGCGTCAAAAATGTGATTGCCCTCAAATGCTCATGCTTATGCCTCAGTGCCTGACTGACAGCCAATTTACTTGGATGATAGTCTCTCCTTAGTGCTTCTCGCGCAGCTTGATCTGCAGCGAAATCACGGTCAGCCTCTGAGATTTCTCCGGCGTTGGCAAGGTCTTCAAGCTCCGGCTCATGGACCATTTCACGATGGTGCGCAAGAAGCTCTTCAAAGTATTCGGGTCCGAGAATGGAGATTTTGGCGAGGAGAAGCTCGCGCTGAACAAGCGGGGCAGACGTATAGTCCAGGACTGCCCATACCGGCACTAAGTCTTCGAGCTGGCGGCGTGCTTGTTCAACAACGCCGTCTTGACCTTGCAAGACAATAGTCATGCGGGACAAGTCGTCGACTTCAGTGTTGCAGACGACCAAACTGTCAATGTTGAAGCCACGCGCCGCAAGAATACCAGAGACACGAGAAAGAACTCCAGGCTCATTTTGCACTAAACAGTTCAAAATATGGCGTCTTGGGGGTACTTGCGATGGGATAGGAGCCTCGTATAGAATACTGCTGACAGCGGCTTGGGCAGACCACGCGGGAGGGCTTTCTTCGGTCGGAAGAGGCGCAATACGGCGGTGGAGGGCTTTGTAGGCTAAAGCTTGGGTAGAGGAAGAGCTTTGGTATCTCTGGTGGATGGCGGCGGTGGTGGTGGTGGGAGGGCGGTGGAGGAGAGTGCGGAGAGGCAGAGCTTGAATTGCTCGCCGAGAAGCCATGGTAAGAGGTGAGGCCTCTCCGAGCCCAATTGATGTACAGGAGTGCCTATCAGCAAGTTTTAGAAGTTGGTGGTGGTGAGAAAGTGTGCAAACAAGGATTGAAGTCGGATGAATCACACAGATTTTTGGAACCTGGGGAGAGCGATCTCGCAGGCAGACTGCCAAGCCTGAGTATCTTGGCGACAGACTCGACACTTCTCAACGCCAAATGTTCAACCCCGTGTTACTGCCTTGCCGAACCTCCAACCACCCGCGGCTAGTTAGGGCAACCCCCATATCCATCGAATACCTCCATCCAACCCACCACATCTCACTATGACCGAAGAACCGCGCAAGCGCTCACGCTTCGACCAAACCGAACCTCCAGAATCTAAGCGTGCCTCGCGATTCGATCGTCGTTCGCGCTCACCTTCTTCGAGAAAATCTGAGAGCCGGCGCAGTCGCAGCCCTATATCGCCAGGATGGACGAGCCCTCCCTCAGCTGAAAAAAAGAAGATTGATCCAGCAGCTGCGGCGGCTGCGGCGGCGGCGAAGATAAATGCGCAAATCCAGGCGAGGAAGGGCATCCAGCATGTCGATGTCCCACCTATCCGCTCGGTACATCCATATTCCCGCAAAGACCCCCACATAAACACCTTGTATTGACAACATCTTTATAGACAGCTAGCCCAGCAAGCGCAAAGTCACCAAGCGCGGGCGCAGGAGCAGTCAACAGCGAGGTCTACCAGCAAGATGGTGACTACATCAAAGACATAGAAGTTAACGATTTACGAAACCGTTACACACTGACTAAGGGCTCTACACAGAAGATGGTAAATATTTTTGTAGTCTTAGTTCTACTGATACTCTCAGGGCTACTCCTCTCCCTGCCTTGTTGCTCCCGCGTTGCTGTTACCAAGCTTTGCAATCAGCAACGCTCAAGGTTTTCTCATTTCCATCTATATACTTTTTTGTGGGAAATAGTGCTGTCGCTCACTCATAGTGCAACTTCTAGCTGCCCTACACGGCACCCATTTTGCATCTGCTGACCTCACCCGTGTGACATATAGATCAAAGAAGAAACTGGCGCCGGTACGCTCAACCACTTGACATTATTTAATACTTGTGAGAATACCTTGCTTATTAGTGTAAAAAGATGTCACAACCCGGGGCGAATATTACCCTGACAAAAGCATGGCCACCGCCGCAGTAAGTGTTCGATTTCTTAATATATTCAGGAGAAATTGCAAACTGAGTGTTTTCTAGTCGCCGCCACTCTACCTGCACGTTACGAGTACTACTAAAGACGGCCTGGAGAAAGCCATTGCCAAAATTGAGGAACTTATGAAACAGGAACTTCCAAATCTTGTTGACGAACGCAGATTCCGCCGCCGAGAACCCGAACAGTTCGAGAGAGACGAGCTTGGCCGAGTATAGCTATTTATTCCATCTCCTATCGTGAAATACGCTAACGGGTAATAGCGCAAATGGCCTGAGGAAAGGATTCCCATTGACCTTGAGCCCATTCCTGGCTTTAATTTAAGAGCTCAGGTTGTCGGCCACGGAGGCGCATATGTAAAACATATTCAGCAAGAAACGCGCTGCCGTGTACAGATTAAGGGTCGCGGGTCAGGTTTCATGGAACCTCAGACCGGTCGCGAGAGCGATGAATCAATGTATCTCCACGTCGCGTAAGTAAAATTAGCTGCGCTCTGATTGGCTCCGAGTACTAAGCCTATCCAGAGGTCCGGATCCAGAGATGGTTAAGAAAGCCCGCGAACTTTGCGAAGATCTCCTATCCAATGTTAAAGATGAATACGAGAAGTTCAAAGAACGTGGTCCTTCGCACGACCGTTATGGTGCAGGCTTTTCCAACGGTCGCCCTGGCTATGGCGATCGAAGTGACCGTGACCGTAGTGTAAGCTACGGCTATGGAGGTAGCTACGGTGGACATGGCGGCCAACAATCACCCGGAGCCCATCCTTCAGTCATGAGCCCGGTTGCAGCAGCACCCGGCACTCCGGGCCAGCCTGGAGGAGATTATGCTGCTCAGTATGCTCAATATTACGCTGGCGGACAAGATCCGTATGCGGCATATGGAGGCTACCAGAACTACGTTGCCATGTACTACAGTTACTATCAGCAACAACAGCCGGGTGCTACTCAGCAATCTCCTCCTCCCGGTACAGGATCCGCACCACCTCCTCCGCCCAGCGAAGCCCCTCCACCTCCACCAGGCAGTGCACCCCCGCCTCCCCCACCTGGCGGAGCCCCACCTGCTAGTTATAATGCGGTATGTACATAATTTCCCCTAACAGGACTACTCCCAGCTAAGCTAATTCGAATTAGGTTCCTCCTCCACCTGGGATGTGAACATCCGGCTGGACGGAGATATTGTGTTGGAGTGCGGCTTTAGTTAGTTTTGGGTGTGCTATGCTTACTCTGTTGCTGCTGGTGAGAAACGGTGATCAAGCAGAGGATTAGCAGTTTTGAATCCCCTTCATCACTTATTGTTGTCTTGATATGTAGCTTTTTATCGGCACGGCTTCATTGCATTTGTGTAGTCTACATAACAGCAAAAATGGCGTTGAACAATTTTCATACCCTCTTCCCTACTTCCGGGTACCCGATATGGCGCCAACCGGTGCACCAGGTTACATAGTGTGATAATGGTCCAATAATATATTAGAGTAAAACGTTAAGCAAGAATACTTCTGTTTGATGTCACTAAACACAATTTTATCCAAGAGGGATCCGTAGCAGAACACGAAGAGAATTGTCGCCTCGATTTCATTGTGGCTTGGAATTCTAACCTAACGAAATATTACCACTAGAGTTGTAAGCACATTTATGAGACTTCTTATTCGCTAAGCAGATGACGACCACAAGTGTGGTTAAACTCTCGTAGAAAGTCATAATAAGAGTGTAATATAGAATTTTTTCAGATTACACTCAGTATCATCCTTGGAGGGGCAAGGTGGTGTTTGCGGACCCTTTCCCTAGATTACAGGCCTCGCGTGCTCGTGTGGCGTAAGCTCTCAGCCTTCCGACTTCGCATCTCCAGATTTTCTACGTTGCACCCAACCTCACCTCCGCAGCTTTGCACACACGAACACAGCCCACTACAACTATGCGAGCCCAGGCTCTTAGGGCGGGGAGGTCTGTACCTTCCAGGGTAAGCCTCATTTCGAAATTTAGCATTGAGTCTTCAGTTTATCCTAGGAATGAATATGCCCCACTATGTACTTGCTTCTTTAGCTGAGGATCAAAATTCAATTGAACCTCTACTATTTCTCTATACAACGTCTTCTCCTAACCCACATATTTTTTGGACTCTAACCAGCCAAAGGCCTGTCAGGAGACCCTCCTACGAGCTTCACTCCCGTCGAGGCGATACCTAGCTACCGCACAACCTAGCTCACCTCATTCTAAAGTTGACATTGCTTCCCGAATACCTCCATATCAAAAGCTTATCAAGAGGCTCCATGAAGTACGCCGAGTCCTTGGCCCAGGTCGGCATTTAACCCTCGCCGAGAAAATTCTCTACTCCCACCTCGACAATCCGGAAGAATCCCTCCTCACAAACACCCAGAATGGCGCGAATATTAGAGGCACGGCAAACCTCAAGCTTAAACCCGACCGAGTGGCTATGCAAGATGCTTCAGCGCAAATGGCTCTTCTTCAATTTATGTCCTGCGGATTACCTACAACAGCGGTTCCTGCTAGCATACACTGCGACCACATGATTGTGGGTGAAAAAGGCGCCGATATGGACTTGCCGTCTTCAATCGCAGGCAATAAGGAGGTTTTCGACTTTCTAGAATCCGCCGCAAAGAAGTATGGGATCGAGTTCTGGCCACCAGGCGCCGGCATTATACATCAGACGGTTCTTGAAAATTACTCGGCGCCTGGATTGATGATGCTAGGCACGGACAGTCACACGCCAAATGCAGGTGGTCTAGGTGCTATTGCGATTGGGGTTGGCGGTGCAGATGCTGTTGATGCTCTTGTAGATGCGCCGTGGGAGTTGAAGGCACCTAAAATATTAGGTGTTAAGCTCGAAGGCGAGCTAAGTGGGTGGGCTTCCCCTAAAGACGTGATATTGTCGCTTGCTGGGAAGCTCACAGTTAGAGTGAGTTCCTTGATGTTTCTAAATTAGTAACCCGAGAGCTGACAGCATCTGCAGGGTGGTACTGGCTTCGTAATTGAGTATTTTGGTCCTGGTGTAGACACATTGAGCTGTACTGGAATGGCTACAATCTGCAACATGGGCGCTGAAGTTGGCGCTACAACATCTCTATTCCCGTTCTCGTCTCAGCATATTCCTTACCTTGAGGCTACTCACCGTGGGCCTATTGCAAAAGCGGCAGCAGCAATTGCCTCTGCCCCGACAGCGCAGAACCTTCTCTCTGCTGACCCGGAAGCTAAATACGACGAAGTAATTACGATCAACCTCTCAACCCTCGAACCACATATCAACGGCCCTTTCACCCCGGATCTCTCCACTCCACTGTCCAAGTTTTCTTCCGTTGTTGAGGAGAACAACTGGCCAAAAACTTTCGGTGCCGGTCTCATTGGGAGCTGCACCAACAGCTCATATCAAGATATGACACGAGCTGAGGACCTTGTGAAGCAAGCTTCTGCCGCAGGTCTGACGCCAAAAGCTTCTTTCTTCATCACTCCCGGCAGCGAACAGATCCGCGCAACGCTCGACCGCGATAACACGCTCTCCACTTTCTCCTCCGCCGGCGGGACTGTCCTTGCAAACGCGTGCGGACCCTGCATCGGCCAGTGGAAGCGTACCGACGGGGTGACAAAAGGCGAACCGAATGCCATCTTCACGTCCTACAACCGCAACTTCCGCGGCCGCAACGACGGCAACCCAGCCACGATGAACTTCCTCGCATCCCCCGAGCTCGTCACCGCCTTAGCATATGCCGGCAGCACGACCTTTAACCCGCTCACAGACACCATCCCAACCCCCTCCGGAACCCCCTTCCGCTTCTCCCCACCCAAAGGCTCCGACCTCCCCAGCGCCGGCTTCGCCTCCGGCAAGCCCGAACTGCAGCCCACACCCGGCGTGCCCGACTCCTCAATCGAAGTGCAAATCGACCCGTCCTCAACCCGGCTCGCGCGGCTCGACCCCTTCCCGCCCTTCCCGCCCACCGAGCTCACCAACCTCCGCGTGCTCGTCAAGGTAAAAGGCCAATGCACAACCGACACCATCTCAGCCGCGGGGCCCTGGCTCAAATACAAAGGCCACCTACCCAACATCGCAGAGAACACGCTGATCAGCGCGACCAACGCAGCGACCGGCGGCGTCGGCACCGCCACCGACCTCGACGGCACCTCGCTCGGCATCCCGGCGCTGGCGAAGCGGTGGCGCGACCACGGCCGCGAGTGGCTGGTCGTGGCCGAGCATAACTACGGCGAGGGCAGCGCGCGCGAGCATGCCGCGCTGCAGCCACGGTTCCTGGGCGGCCGCGTCGTGCTGGCGAAGAGCTTTGCGCGCATCCATGAGACCAATCTGAAGAAGCAGGGCGTCGTGCCGCTGACGTTTGTCAGGGAGGACGACTATGACTTGCTGGATGCGTGCGATGAGGTCAGTACGGTGGGTTTGCTGGAGGTGCTGAGGAGTGGGGGGAAGGGCGAGGTGGCGTTGGTTGTGAGGAAGAGGGATGGGAGCGAGGTCGGGATCAAGACGAGGCATACGCTCAGTGCGGATCAGTGTGGGTTTGTGTTGGCGGGGAGCGCGCTCAATTTGCTGGCCAGGAGGGGGAAGGAGGCTAGGGAGGAGGTTACGAGGGAGTCGGAGTTGACGGACTAAGGAGGTTAAGCCGGTGTGGTGGTGAGTACGAGGTATGAAGCATAGGGCTAGGGGATAAGGGATGGTGGATGGTGGATCGATGATTTGGAATAGGGATTGAGTAGGATTAGGAATGGGAATTGGGTAGTCTTGTGTTGTCTCTCATGGGAAGCGGGCATGTTGCTGTTAGAGGGAAAATGTTGGGAAGGATGCGAGAAATCCTCTGGAGTGGGTGTGCTGCCCGTAAAGATGGGCCGTAGAAGGATTTGAGCAATTTGCATCGGATATCCTGGGAAGTGGGTATATGTGGGTGAACGAGCTATCAAAGGAGGGACGATTGACGGCTTGAAAACCTGTCTACTACGTAGATATGATCTCATAGGGTCACAGTTTGTATATAGAGCGCAAAAAAAGCGTATTGATAGAATTGTGGAAATGTTTCATTTGAGCAGTATCCTCTAGACTTACGCTATGTCACGAATGCCGACATCACAGTTTGTCATTTGTTTCAAATAACTCAAGACGTGAAACCGAACCACTATTGAGTCTCAACCTGAGCGCTGAATAGTAGCAACCGGATTGAGAGCACGTCCCATGTAGAGCACGCGCTTCGGGATCCTGTAAACAACACCAGCATAGTATTCCCGTGGTAATCGCCACCGATCAGGTAGAGGCGCCATTCCATTCCCACGGATCCTCCTAGTCCTCTCGCACGGGTCAACCCAGCCGCGAGGGAGCAATGAAGTTACGTATCACAATGCGCACTATCATTGATATCGTAAATGAGTAGTCGCGTGGATCTATTTTACTTTTTCAATATTTCCTAATTAGGAACTGGTCGGAAGCTTAGTTCAACGCTTGCAATTATTCGCACTGGGCTAGCAATAGGGACGGGGAAGCGTGTAGTTCCGGGGTTCTCCGCTGGCAACAGGTCTAGAACAGCGGCTCGGTGCATTGTTGCAGCATGGTTTTGGTGATTGAAAGCGCGAAGGAGCGGTGGATTGAATTCTATTGAATGGCGCTGACCGGGAAGGTAAACCAAGTTGTTAGTGCCAGGGTGTCAGGCGGTCAAGGGCCGGGAGCGTGATGGTGAGACAAGGGTCCACTAGGATCTGCGGCGAAGGTCGTCAGTTCCCTCTCAGATGCAATGCTCGTGCGATACTAGCGTTGGTGCGGTTAGTATTGCAATAATGAATGCACCGTTGAGAAAAGTCGTCGTGGATCGGTGACAGACGGCGGTGGAGAAGCGTGGTGCGTGGTGTAGGCCGCCCGTCAGCAAGGGTGGGAAGAGGCAACTTCTAAACACAGGACAGTTGCAGCGAGGACGGCCTAATATTTATGCTGAATGTTTCGAGCAAGGCTCGGCATTCCTGCTCTGAACAATACGCACTCATGATGACGACGGCTGTAGATCTGAGATCTGGAACATCCCGCGTGCCTCCCGCAGACCCCGTGTACAGCGTGGACAGTGTGGTGTCTCTATTCCTACTTCTGTGGACTTGTGCGTCTGTCAGGCGCCTAGGAACATCAAAGTCGCCCAACCGGAATGGGCAAAGAGTTTACTTAGTTGTCGGTCGGCTATGCGCGGTGCCCGGTCTAGACTTCACGAGTCAGTGGCGTGATTTGACAAAGACTGCCGTCGAAGCACCAGCTCATCGAACATTAACACTATTCGACGCCACCCTCTATAGCCTTATGCCAACCGTAAACCTTGCCCTACAGCCTTACAGGTTCTCCTTCGCGCTCCCACGACTTGGCAGCGTTGCAATGGCGCCGGGCGGTCGCCTAATCTCCGCGACATCAGACGTCCGCGACTTTACCTCATCAATCCTACCCTTTGACAGGCTGATGCCAGGGACAACCCAGCCGCCGCAGCTGCACTGCATCCCTTGCCAGGCGTACTTGCCCACGTTCGTATGACATTTGGGGCACTCGAGGCGCCCATCCAGTTTGCCCTGCTCAAGCTCCGGGCGCATCCACGACAAGGGGTCCAAGAAGTAGTGTGCGCAACTAGACGACGGTGCTGCAGGGGTTGGTGCCTCAGTCCGGTCATTGATAGTGGGAGTAGGGACGTGCGAGATGAGATATTGAGAGGTTGCCAAAGTTCGTCTGCATTGCGTAAGCAGGCAGCCGGGCCGAAGAATCGGTGGGAAGGAGTGGACAAGAGGTAAGAAGGCAAGACAACTGAGACAACAAGACAACGAAACACTGAGACAGCCTCGTCCAACCTTCGACGACTCACCTGCATTTACGACATCGTAGTTCAAAATCAGCGGATTGCCCAGCCACATGTTCATCTTCAAACCTAATCTTTTCCGCCTCAGGTGCCTGGCCGCACGCACGGCTTAGCTCCACTTCTCGTAAGTAGACCCAACGCTGGTAAGCCGGGGAGTCCTCAACGCTTTGGGGAGCGTTCATGCGCCCATATAGTTCCAACTGGGCCATAAAGCCGTCGTTAGGTTCGCATATTGATCGTGCTTGGCGGATGTGGGCCAAGGCCTCAGAAGGCGTTATGTTGTGCTTTTGCATCAAGTAAGCGATGACACAAGCCGCCGACCGCGATTTTCCCATGGCACTAGGGTGAAGAACGTAGTTGGCATGCTGTAAGGAGCGGCTCTAAAAAAAAACGGAAGAAAAATAGTGGTGGCAAACGAGCGGTGAGTGTGAGTGTGTGTGCGTGTTTGTGCACGCGTACGGACAGGAGATAAGCTCAGAAGCGGAAGGAGAGAGGAAAAACTTAGACCTTGTAAAGCTGTGTTTACAGGATGAATGACACAAGGCGAAGGGTTACGGAAATGAAGATCAGGGACACGTGCAGCACTTCGAGGCTCCGTGTTGTGCACAATGACACAAGTGGAGCACGCGTTCAGCGTTGAAAGACGACTACGACGACCACCGACGGCGAAGATGGCGAAATTGCCAGGAAGGGAAATTCAAAGCGTCGATCAAAAGTTGGATATGGGAGAAGTATGTGGCACTCAGCTATACCAGGATGACATACCAATGGACTAGCACGCCACCACCGCCGTCGAGCCCCTCTTGGATGAACCGGTTGGTGGCAGGGAAATGCTCGAGCAAGTTTTCATCTTCTACATCGTCAACCTCAACAACCATGTGCTTGAAAGGGCTGAAGAGCTGCCGATCGAGCGGCAATCGCAGGACTGAGAGGACGTGCGTAATGTTGGCTTGCTGAAGCGCATCGCGCCGGCGCAAAGTGAACAGCCTATACCAGACCTGTCAGTGCCCGAGATTGGGGAAGCCATAGAGAATGCGGGATGGAATGGTGGTGTGGCACGGATCAGGCCAGTTGACAGGCGTGCGGACAGGCGTGCGGACAGGCGTGCGGACAGGCGTGTGGACAGGCGTATTTGACATACCCGCCAATGTAGAGTTTCAAGTCGCCGGGGACTCTGTCGAGCAGGGCCATGGCAGGGCAGCGATTGCGCAGTAGTGGAGACAGTGATTTCAGATCGTGAGACGGGTGTGTGGAATATTGGAGCCAAGGGATGTCGTTCGGCTCTGGCCTTTGAAGCTCGAGTTTTCCCCGAGGCTCCAGGCCGACCGGGCCAACTGGGTCAAACGGGGCAAACGTAATTGTTTGCCAACAGGCCCAAACAGGCCCAACGGTCCACGGTCAACCTGCGGGCCTGCCTATTTTGCGCCCGGCGGACGAATGGAGGCCAGTGTCCCACGTCGCTGGCAGGGAGTAACACCAGCCCGTCCCTGTGAGCAGCGCAGGCCGCCTTGGTGCTTGGAGTCGCTGGACGTCGCTAGTAGCAGTCCGCC
>KV748736.1:0-12870 GCA_001692915.1 Glonium stellatum | reverse complement strand
GTGGTGGTGGGTAGGCCGTGTAGCGTGGAGGTTGTGACGGATAGCGTGTCGCGTGCCGTCAGGTTTGATCCGGGGTGTGTGGGGGTTGTGAGGGAGGCGGCTGAGGCGGTGTTGGGGAAGGCGGGGGCGGCGGATTTGGTGCTGGAGATGGTGAGTGGGGCGGGGCATGATAGCGTGTATACGTCTAGGCGCGTGCCGACGAGTATGATATTTGTGCCGTGTAGGGACGGGGTGAGCCATAATCCTGCAGAGTATACCAGCCCGGAGGACTGTGCGCTTGG
This sequence comes from Glonium stellatum, assembly GCA_001692915.1. Taxonomy (NCBI): domain Eukaryota; kingdom Fungi; phylum Ascomycota; class Dothideomycetes; order Gloniales; family Gloniaceae; genus Glonium; species Glonium stellatum. Next base: position 12,589 of record KV748736.1, on the reverse strand, counting down.
GGCGCAGGTGCTGTTGCAGAGTGTGCTGCGATATGATCGGAGGAGGGCTGAGGGGAGAGTTACGTGAGGTGATTAGCTGGGTTGGGTGGTGGGTAGGCATATGAGAATGTGTGATTTAGATAATGCTGGTATTTAGTGAGGATTTGGCCGATAGCCAAGATAAGTGCCTACCTTATCCAATGTCATGGCATAGCGCATAAATCGGCAAAACTGCAACTTCAAACTATGTTTAGCTCTTCTTCAGATATCTGTCTCACTAGAAGGATTTCATCAGTTGCTGTTATGATTAGTGCATTATACAGTTGTCAAGCGTGTTTCTTCGGCGAGAATGGACATCTGTATTTCTATTCCACACAGATGTGAGATAAGTGTTTGCAGTGTCATCTGCCCCCTTCGACCTATGCAACCCCGGCAATTTCTGTCACTCGATCGAACACGCTACCGTCCGACCCAACCGATTCTTTTAGAGTAAGTACATAGCATGATGCGGAGTAGGTGTAGTAAGGTGGATGAAAGTATGTCGTCTAAGAAGCTGGGGCAGCGCCACGGCCACGGCCTAAAACAGGTTAGTGGGTTGTTTTAACCAATATCCGCCATAGTAAAGATATGGTGAGCGGCGAAGATATTTTGAGCATACCGAAACCGCCACGGAAATCAGGCTTGAACTCTCCCGGCGCACCACCCTCTTTGCCCTCGCCTGCATCGCGTCTCCTATAATCACCACGCTCGCGGTCGCCGCGGTCGCCGCGGGGACCACCACGTCCACCACCCCGCCTCTCACGGTCATCACCACCCATCATACCGCGTGGAGGTGCGTGCGATCGCTGCTGCTTGATGTGCGTTTGGGGCACAATCTCGGCCGGCAGATGGAGCCATTCGCGGAGATAGTCGAGACCCTCAGGCGTGAGGGTGTAGTAGTACCATTGCCACGAGAACTGGGTCTTGAGGTAGCCGCGGGAGGTGAGCGATTGGCAGGCCTTGATCACGAAGAGGTTCTTGGTGTCGATTTCGCCGTGCTTGGGGAGGTTGAAGTCTTTCTTCGCAACGAGAACACCCTCTGTTACAGTGGTGACCGTATGTCAGCCTTTCCTTCTTGATATAACAGCATGATGCCGCATGACTTCTATGTTTAATACATACCACGGAAGAGGTACCTAGGCGCCTATGTTAGATTTAAATTTGAATTTGGGAGCGAAGATGAGAGTGGGAAGAATTAACTCACTCATGGATCTTCTTGCGATCGGCCTTTGGGATGAGCCTGCGAAAGTATTAACTTTGAGCGGAGCGCGAATTCTTTGTGTGTGCATACATGATGGCGGTCCTCTGAAATATGTTAGTTGATCGGGTTGAGGTGTCGCTGCTCGTTGTCGTTTGATTTTGCGAAGTTCGTTAAGTGGAAGTGTGGGCTAACCCGGGACCTTGGCCCTTTTAACCGAACGGTTGAGCCGCCGCTCAGAACAACGCACTGCAATTTTAGCGCACACGAGGGGTTTAAAGTACCAAGGAGTTTATAGGAACCAGCGAATCGTCTGCCGCCTGGCATCTGAACACTGGCCGCACTTGAACTGCACACAAACCGTGCACTAGGAGGAAGCACTGCAATTTTAGCGCACACGAGGGGTTCAAAGTACCAAGGAATTTGTAGGAACCAGCGAATCGTCTGCCGCTTGGCATCCGACAAAGCCACACACCAGCCACTTAACTCTACCCACCACTGCCACTGCCTCTTTTCATCGGATTTGCTACCAACCCTTCTACGCAACGACCTCCTATCGCAGCCATTTCATCAAAACCCCATATCAAATCAACAGCTCTATAATTTCTTTGTGCGATCCACTATCACTTCATCAGAAATCTCCCAAGCGCCCGCCGCTCAGCAAGATGGCATCACAAACCCTCAATATCCTCCTCACCTCCTTCCCAGGCCTAGGACTCCCCTCAACCCTCTCCATCCCAATATCCCCCTCCAGCAGCATCAACGACCTCACAACCATACTCTCCACCCGCATCCCGCAAGTCGCCACCAACCGCCTCATCCTCACCACAACCTCCAACAAGCAGCTCCTCCCGCACTCCTCCGCCCCACTGACCTCGCTCCTCTCCTCGCCCCACGATGCCTTCCTCCCCCTGCGCCTCTCCGCCCCACTGTGCGGCGGCAAAGGCGGCTTCGGGTCGCAGCTGCGCGCGGCGGGCGGGCGGATGTCGTCGCGCAAGAAGCGCAACGCGGGCGAGAACAACGGCTCCTCGCGCAACCTGGACGGGCGTCGGCTGCGCACCGTGACCGAGGCCAAGGCGCTGGCCGAGTATCTGGCCATCAAGCCCGAGATGGATAGGCAGGAGAAGGAGGAGCGGCGGAAGCGGTGGGAGGCCGTGCTCGAGATGGCGGATCGGAAGGAGGAGGAGGTCAGGAGTGGCAAGAATGCGCGGCTGGATGGGAAGTGGGTTGAGGATAAGGAGGAGGCGGAGCAGAAGACTAGGGAGGCGGTTATTGCGGCGTATAAGGCTGGTGAGATCAAGAATACGTTGGCGGAGAAGGAGAGTGATAGTTCTGGGGCTGGGTCTGAGGGCAGTGAAGGCAGCGAGAGTGACGGGGATAGTGAGGCTAAGCCATCTAGTTCAAAGGAAGCAGAGAAGCCCCAGACCAGGACGTTCTTTGGCTGGGATGAGGATGAGGAGTTTATGAGTGATAGTGAGGAAGAGGAGGGAGCAGAGGCGATGGCAGTGGACGCAGACGTCAAAGGCAAAGGGAAAGCAAAGGCATGACGAAGCTGTTGGGGTGTATTGTTCTTATGGAGTTCAGGACTCTGCATTTCAGTGCATGATGGCGTTTTGGGAGATATTCGAAAGTAGAATACCCAGGCTTAAGTAATTTTATATTTCAACTTTGACATTTATCGTACACTTCTACAAGTGACCAGATGCATTCACACTACGTCACTTAGCAGAATCTCTATTGTCCATGCAACCCATGTTTTTTGGCTTTTAGCTTTATCTCCGAGGCATCCATATGATCGAATGACAGACGACCTTCTTTCCTAGCACAGGGGCTTCGTATTCTCTATAAATAAAATCACACCCGTCTACGCCCTCAATATCACACCATCGAATAGGATCTTTTGGCACCTAGAGTCGAGATTCACGAAAATACCACGAAAATATCACGAAGCCAAGCCATCGAGATCCACTCCAAAGCCTCAGGATTGGTCAATTACCCTCTTACGATCCATCCAATCAGCGCAAACCTACTCTTGCAACCGCTCAGTCACGCACCCTGAGCGGCGAAGATAATGCAAATGCAATACACCACCAACGGGCGGTCAGCTCAACGCTCCTGAAGCTTCGAACCTGTTTTTAACTTACTATCAAACCCATCCCACACATGCACATATATCTTTGCACCACCCACCATCCCACCTCTACAGTGCCGCAACCAGCCCCCAAATACCCCTTTTAAGCGCTACGCCTTCCCGCCCAGGGGGCGCCGCCATCAGACGGGGCCAGCCGCGGCGCCCTGTTTCAGCGCCTTTCCCAGCAGAAGTCAGCACGAGTACGAAAGCGACACGGTAAGCCGAACGCATGTCATCACGATGCCACTATAAGCGAGCAACATGAATGGATGAAGAGCCCGATACATTCGCTGCCGTCATTCCTAATAATACAATAGTCCAAAAACTAAAAAAAAAAGAGAAGTGAAGAGAAAAGAAGAGAAAGGGGGTTCCCCCAATTGCGGCCGGAAATCTCTACCCCGAGGTCGGACTCCCCCGCCTTCCTCCCGTATGCTTTTCCTTCCGCATCCCACCACTGAAACCCCCTCTCACTGCCTGCATTGAGGTTGTGCTAGATAGGCAGGACTGCAGAGCCCGAGCATATGTTTCTCTCCGCGCGATCTCCCTCTAAGTGAATAAAACAGATAGGCGACTATAACTACAAGCCGGAGAAAGCTCCATGGAAATAGAAAGCTAGTTTCCTAATAAAAAGGGATAATAAAAAACGGTTAGAGAGGCGAAGAACCCTAAACCATTACATTCCATTCTCCCAGAGAACAAACACCTGGGGAATTTCGGGACCCAAAGCATAGATGTTTTCGCCGCTCCTTTTTGCATGATTTCATTTTCGTTAATGCCCTCCTCTCATCATATCTACCACCATGTTTCATTAGAAAAGCGATAGAGAAGGAATACAAAAACGCCGCTGAGATTCCCTAATGCCATTCCAAATGCAGACCTTTCCTATGATGCTTGCGAATTCCCGATTGCGAAACTATCCTAATCGTCCTGCGAAATTAAGTGGGGTGAAAGCGAGCTGAGTTGATTCAAGCTCTAGGATTGCAGAAGGGGCTGCCGAGAAGCTCGTCAGCCGTTGGTCGTTTCTCGTGGTCAATCATGAAGGTCTGCTTGAGGAATGCGCGTGCATCTTCGCCGGCATTTTCGGGCACGGTTGGAGATGCATCGCCGGAACCGCCGATCTTGAAGATCGCCTGCAGTTGAGTGCAGTTCGGGTGAGGATGGCTGCCTGTGAACATCTCAACGATAAGACAGCCGAGCGACCAAATATCCGCTTTGCGGGTGTAGGCGGTTTGGCGGACTACTTCCGGTGCCATCCAGAAGACGGAACCCTGCAGCGAAACACGAGGATTTCCTTTCTTTCCATTGCCTGGAGTGCTGAGGAGGGTGGAAGCTTCGACACGCTTAGAGATACCAAAATCAGAAATCTTGACTGAACCTTTGTTATCAACAAGAATATTAGCGCCTTTGATGTCGCGGTGAATGATGTCCCTTGAATGCAGATATGCGAGGCCGGTCAAGATCTGGCGAACGAAGTTCTGAATGAGCGATTCGCCAAGCGGACCGTAATTGACGAGCATAGTCGCAACCGAGCCACCAGGGACGTATTCGAGGAAAATGTTGAGATGAGACTCATCGGAATTGGACCCTAGGTACTGGACGATATTCTTGTGCTTTAGATCACGGAGTAGGCCAATCTCATGCTTAAGTGCCTCAACCATGTTCGTCTTCCTTTGATCCATTTGAGAAGCTCCAGAGGTGGATGGCATCTCAACTTGCTTGACGGCCATGAGCTCGCCAGTGACAGCGTGCAAAGCAAGGTATACACTACCAAAGGAGCCTTGTCCAATGAGGGCACCCTTCATGTATTTAACATTCTCCCAACTGTCTTGCTCGAGGTACTCGGTGAGCTCCTCATCAAACTCTTCGCCGTCCTCTGCAATGGCTTGTGAAAGACGTTTATTGAGTGAATCGCCATTTTCGGTTCCAACGCTGCTACTACCCGCAAGGCTGCTACCACCGTCGTCGAAATACGATTGCAGGGTCGTGTGGCCATCAGGATCAGTGACGGCAAGGGTATCAGAGCCGCTGTCACCACCGAAAGAAACATAAGACTTGCGATTCGGCTCGAGAGGTGATTCTTCTTCCAGCGGTTCAAGCACCGATGAAGCAACGGAATCACGATAACCTCCTTGAGATGGCAAGCCAAGCCTCATAACAGAGAGCGGCCGAAGAGGTCGAGCCGTGTTTGCGCCTTGAAGCCAAGAATCTGCGATGGATGGAAGGGGCGGAGCGTCTCGAAGGCTTGACGCGACACTGAAGTTGGAGGCCATGCTGAGGCGGCTAGTTGCTCGACTGATTCTGTGCGATCGTCGCAACGACATTCGGATGGTTTTGTCAATCTCTTCCTTTTCGACATCGGGGAAATATGAGGTGAGGTCTGAGGTGATCAATTCACTTGGAGGCCGAGCACCGTAGAATTGCTTCAGCTTCCGTGCACGGGCGCTACTAGTTGACTGAACACTATCGGCACGCTCCAGGTCCTGAGCAGTGGAATTAATATGACGTTCGCGCTCCCGTGCCGATGCTGGAGACAATGGATAGCTGACTGCAGCAAGTGACTCCCCGGTGATCTTCTCGATTTTCAACTGACTTCGGTTACTTGCTGGAAGTATGATATTCTGGCTTTGTTGCAGCTGTTGTTGCTGATAAATATTGGCAGCCGTCTTCAATTGGTCATCTTCAGGTTCGCCTGCGTGGATTTTGCGGAGGATGAGTCTACCCTTCTCCATCCGGTTTCGGTCAGTGCAAATACGAATTAACTCAATATCAGGCAGTCGGCGACACAATTGAGGGTTCGGTTCGGGTCCATCAAGGACATAGAAGCAGTAGCTTTTCACGTGTGCTTCGTTCAATTGGCCTTTTCTCAAAGTCCTTAGAATGATATCTTCGGCAGTTTTGCATCCTTCTATGCTTACTACCGAAGAGCGGCCATTGTCAAAGATCGCTCTAATCAGGGCTTTATCTGGGGGAAGAATACTACTGTTAGTAGCACTATCCAAACTTGGACTTGCCCTCACATGGTGGGCGAATCTAGCGGTTTGAGGGGTGTCTGTCGATGTTGGCGTCATTCTCGTCTGGGTCACATAGCGGGCTGTCTGAGGGCCATCCGGAGCTCGTCCTGTCGTAGTAGCTGCGCTGAGAGGATGGCCAAAATATGAAGAACCAAAATCCTTCTTAGCACCTTCCTTCGGACTATTCATGCCTCCATAACGTTGAGAACGAAGGCCACGATTTTCTTGATCCACAAGAGGCGATCCTGGCCGTGAGGGGGACCTCGAACCGAATTGAAGTGCAGAAGCATAATTGAGTTCTGAACCTGTGATTTGACGAGACATGCGCTTATCTGGGCGCGAACTGGGTATTGAACGGGCTGAATGGAGCGGCCTGGGTGAGCCAGACGAAGGGGGAGTGTATGTTGGATTGTCAAGCATGGCTAGAGATTGCTATTATTCATATTAGCTTACTTGCGATGAGGTATACCTATGGTTACCACTTTACCCTATTCGAGCTGCGTTTTGACGCTCTTTTGTATTCCCTATTTCTGAAGAGCTTTGCCTGGGTGCCAATGCGAACCCTGTCACCTATCTTCTTAATACCCATATCCTTAAGATGAGTTTGATCCATCTCCATCAAATTCTCGCCATTAATGTGATTTTCTACACTACCATCAGCATATAAATAATAAGTTGAAGAAGAGTCCACAAACTTTTGAAGAGCTCAATATATTGCGGGCAATTAATACGTCGAAGCCAGTCTCCGACTTTGTCCTCGTCCCAATTCCTACACAAATAGTCAATACTAGTGTCTGGGGTCATCCCGGGTTTGGCAGTGCCGTACCTCACAGAATCCGGCGTATCGTAACTTTCCGAGAACTCCGACTCGGTCGGAGAGGCAAAGAATGCATGGTCCGATCTTGCAGCTGTTGCATGGACTCGATAATTAGACACGTTTGAGGCATATTGGGAGGACTGTCCAGTTCCTCCTAGCGATGGTGCCGGGTAGGGCGACTTTGACGCCAGCATGGCCATGTCCAACTCGCAGAGACTGTGCAATATCTTCAGGTATGTATCTGAACAATATGCTTATCCGATTAGAAGTCCTGCGTTCCTCTCCGTGTGTATTACTCGAATCCGGTGACTTTATGTTCAAAGCACATGGTGTAGCGCGGCGTGACCATCAAGCGGCGTGGCAAGAAAGAGCGAATTCCCGGACCGACAGATGACAACAGTTTCAATTATAGGCGGAGCTGGCACGAATCGAATGGGCTATAGGACAGGAGTGCGAGGAGAGGTCGAGATGCGGAAGATGGCAGAAGATGAGGTAACACGAATCTCAAGAAAGGGTTGCGGCTATCCAGTAGGCTCTCGAGTGCTTCGACGGCCACCGGCGTGAGGAATAAGGATTGGAACGAAATAAAATCGCGTGCCAGTGGACTGAGAGGATGGGCAGAGGGAGTTTCGTAGGCTCGGGCAGTTGAAACGGGGAGGGTCGGTGGTTTTACAAGGACGTCTGTGCCAGCAGCCAAGCTTGTCTTTGAGGGTTGTGGCTGAAGGGTTCTTTATTAAGAGAAAGCAGGCGTAGTTTAGCGGTAAAAGGAGTGAAGAAATAAGCAGCCGTGTCAAGGCGAAACGGCGTCACGAGGGCAGCGAAGGAGAGAGGATGGTGGATTAGGGAGAGAGCGAGGCTCTTTTGGTGAGCGAGAGAGGTCGGCGAGCAGACGCTCACTCAGATTTGACAAGAAAGCAAGCTGAGGCGATGCCGGGAGCAGCAGCCAATCGCCCATCAGCATCCAGCTTCTGCGACGCTGGGTCGTTTCAGATCAAGACGCGCATTTTGCCTCGCAACTCCGTCTGATAAACAGCGGCACCACGCCACTGGCCGAGCGCACGGCCGGGCCAGGCGACGAAGGAGCCCTGGCCGTTGTTTTGCATTACTACAGCCTCCGTGCAATATATATCTGTCCATGTATATGTCGAAAAGAGCGTCAGCCAGCGTCTTTGCGACACCCCTCGGCCCAAACCGGCCGTGTCCTGGCTCAAAATAGCGCTGGTGTTGTGCCTCACCACCGCAGTGCTCTCACAGTGCATATTCCGGTCATGCGAGGCACTGGAGGGCGATTAGCATTGGGGCAGGAGCCAGCTAGCTTTTGTGTGCGGCAGCTCTCACAGCGTCTGTCTCACTGGGGAGGGCCAGAAGGCAGCTGGGTGGGCTGGGTCGCAAGACCAGCGAGGCGCTGAGTGGACGAAGGGGACGGAGCGTGGACGGAGTGCGGACGGAGTGTGGACGGAGCGCTCGACTCCTCACTCGACTCCTCGCTCATAGCCGCCAAGAAGCTGGAGTCAACGCAGACCTGAGCGTCATACTACAAATACCTTAGGAGTGCTTGGGTAGGGCCGGCACCAAGTCTGACCTGCGCCTGGGCCCGTGCCTATTCCCGTTCCTGTTGGGTCGAAGTTTCAACGAGCCCATCAGGCCGCGTGGAAATCCCTGGCGGGCATTACGAGCATCCTAGGGAGCATCAGTATCAGAGTGCACCTAGGGCCCATGGCTGGCTATCTTAGTAGGCGACGGCTTTGAAGAGCTCCCCAGCTCGTGGCGCCTGGCCGTGCACGCTGCCCCAGGCACGATGCCAAAGAGGCCACCATGTCACCTGTTTGAAACGAAAGACGCGAAACGGAGAGTCTAGAAACAGTCAAAACAAAGGAAGGGGAAGGTGGAGTAATTATTCCGAAGCCCAACAAGCCCACACCCACGGCTGGTGCATGGCAAAGAGCATGCTCTCAGTGTCTGGAGACTGTGCTACTGTACAATAATACATACAGTACTGTGATACTACACTAGTGCACTGCCGTACTGCTGCGTCTCCCCCGCTCGGCGCTGGAAGACGGGCGCAATTTGCGGTAGGTTAGGCGGGCGACGCTTCCAGCAGGTAGAGAGCCGCAAGGCATGTTTACGGTTTATGGGGCGGGACGGCTGGCACGACTGGCACGACTGGCACGACTGGCACGACTGGCACGACCGGCACGACTAACACGACTAGCACGACTAGTCGGAACCGTGACCGACGCGACTAGTAAAGACTGGCACTAGCGTTGCCATCACCGGCACTGACACTGCTAGGCAAGGGCTGTGAGCGCTGCGACGGCTGTAACAGCTGTTAATAGCTACCTCTCCCCAGGTTATTACTCCATAGAAGGCCTTGGCGATTCCATGATGACGCCAATTCCCGGGCCTACCCACCATACCCACCTGCCATAGCTCATATCCGCCCATCGCCCATAGCCCATCCGCCATCCATGCCGCACGTGTGGCGCTCTAGCCCCCAAAGCCCTGCTGCATCCCGTCGTCTGCTCATTGCATACCCTCTTGCCTCAAGAAAGCCAGCGCCGGTGAATCTAGAGCCACCTTTCCTATCGCTTCACCGTGATAGAAGCAAGCTGTTCGCTGGCGCAAGGCTGAACTTGACCTCCACATCTTCCATCTTCTCCGACCCCTCTTCGATCATATATCATCCCGCTCGTCAGCAAATCTCTGCCACTCCTTCCTCCTCTCCCCCGCCTAGCCTTGCCTGCATGGTGATGCTGCAATCGTAGCTGCAGCTGTGACAGCGCTACAGGCCCAAGCCCGCAGACTATTCCAACCAACTGCATCCGTCAACCGAAAATCAACAAACCATCCGTCCATCGTCGCTGAAAACAACCACAATACATGCGATAACCTTCCGCCATGGCCTACGAAGGCTATCGCGGGTCATCAAACCCGTCAGACCAACATCAGGTCCCCTATCAAGGCATGCCAGGCTCGTACGACAGCATCTACGACCATAGATCCTACCAAAGCCCGTCCTACGGCCAACATTACGCACAATTCCCTGCCGAACCCCAGAGTCCACGGTCGCGCGCATCCTCCAACACTCGGTCTGATGGCTCACAACAGCCTCTCTATGACGCAGTAAACAACGCCTTTGACAATTCTGACGCCGCCAGCCGAGTCGACCCAGCCCTCATAGCTCAAATTACCGAGCAGGTAAGGAAACAGGTGCTGGACAGCTTGAAATCAACTGGCCTCGGAGCAACTGCTGCCGCTCAACCTCCTCCTCCTCCCCCTCCTCCGCAACAGCAGCAATACGTACCACAATCGCCTACAGCTTCCACAACGACATCTATCCCTACTCGAAACGTATACACTCCTCCATCTCCGGTACGACACGATTTCTCTAGCCACGGCTCCAACTCTCCAGATCCGCTACACGATTCAATTTTAGATGGCAATGATGATACTCCTACCCCAAGATACGAAAGAAACCAACCAACACAAACATTATATGAGAAAACGTCTCGGCAAAGGCCTGCAATCGCATCAAGACAACCAACAGAGGCAGAAGTTACAACGGTTGAGAAGATTTGGCAGCCCTTATTCGACCCGAACGGAGAACCAACTCCAAGGCTAGGACAATTTTTGCGTGGGCTAGCAATACACATCGTAAGCAAACCCGCCACCAGTTCGTTTTTCTCAGATTGAAATATTAACCTGTAATTATTAGATTGAGGATTATGAACCAGTCAAAAGCCTTGTTATCCCACCAGAGAAGATGGAAAGGTTCTACGATGATGTCAAGCTTCCCGACGAAGTTTATCCGTGGAGCGGTAAGCAATCAATTATCGTCAATACTTGGCTCTTATCTAACTTCTTCTCCTTTAGAAATCTTCGGAAAACTACCCAACGTGGCAATCTCTAAGATATATCGAGACCTCAGATGCGAGCATCACTTGATTCAAGATCGCCATACCGACTCTCCCCAAATACCGGCTCTCACACCCAATGGCTTTAATACCTGGATGTCGATAATGATCCAAGCACATCCTAATGCAGAATACAAACGCCTTTCCAAGGCTGTTCTAGCCATGCCAATCAACAATGCAGACAACTGTAGGGAACGATTTCCGAAAGAACTTCCTAGCCGGCTCTTTCTCAAGGAAGAAAACTTGCAGGCTCAACAAAGGTGCGCTGCAGCTCTCTCCGCTGATGGTGCCATTCAACTCCGAAAAGCGCCCAGCTTCCCACCGCCTCCTCCAATAGGTGTCCCAACGCAAAGTCCGGAACGCGAACGCCACCACAGTAGCCAAACAGAACCCGCAAATAGCGATGTTGACGACGACGACAACGACGACGGGGTCCCAATCTCGATGCCTCTTGAACGCGAGCGTAAACCATATGTATCGGCACCAGGAAGTGGTAAAATGTACGATGGTAACAATGACAGCAGCCTTAAATCGGACAGTGAGTTGCACACACGACATCACCGCTCGCAATCGTCAACCACCCACAACAATTGGCCGCCCTCCAATGGCAAAACAGCCGACTACATTCCCGCGAGCTCCTCGCGGCACTACCGCACCGGATCTCACCTAAACGGTCGACGAGCCCGTAGCCCGAATTTCTCGAATTACGGCACGAGGTCTGATACAAACATTGGAGATATCCCACCCTATTACTCTACATCAAACATTTATGATTCGGAAGACGATAACCGCAAATTCGCTCTAGACGCTGATTCCAAACGAAGTGATTGGGCAAGACGGCAGGCGGAGGACGATGCACCGGGTCATAGGAGAAGTGACCCTTCAACTGGTAGTGGAGGCGGAGCGTATGCATCCCAACCCCGATTGCTATATGATGATGAATATTACTCAGGAAGGAATGGAAGTAATGGTTACGACAGTAAAAGCTACGGTGGACAGTATCTACCGCCGAGGTACTAATCGACATGTTTTGAGGAGCATAAAGCGTTTTGACTATGATGATGAGGATGGCATGGCGTACGTTGCTGGATTGAATTGGACAAGACTTATTTCTGAATACTTTCGTTTCGCGTGTTATCCTTTCCTCTTGTATTGCTCCAAACTATGTGTTGATCGTCATACCCCTATCGTGTTTTACATCTACAGAGACCTGAAATTTGGCGAGAAAGGTCTCTTCCATATGTCAGCCGCAAATCCTTACTTTTTGGACGCTTTTCGACCACTGTATTACCACACTTTCCCTCATGGTGTAGTCTCACCACTATGCATTTGGCTTTTCACACAACTGCATTCTGCACTGTCCTTCCCTCTTACCTAATAGAAAGCTCAAGTAGGTCTGCTCGGACAAACCCAGCAGTGTTAACTTATACTATTACATCACAATTCTATCTTCCCACCTGCACACCCTCACACCTCCGCCAAACCCGCCCCACGACACCA
>KV748735.1:0-78827 GCA_001692915.1 Glonium stellatum | reverse complement strand
CGGCTAGATGTTACAGTACTATATAGATATATTTGAATGCGAAGTACGTACTCGTGGTGAAGCTCACGGGGCCTAGATCCTTTAGAATTAGGGCTGAAAGCCGCTCAGAGTTATATCGATCACATTTGATCTTGAGTGAATTTTTTTCTGAAAGGGCTGAAAGGGGTTGCTGTGAGATTGGTCCCCCTCGGTGCACCTTTCGACGAGTAGTATATAGATTCTGAAGATGACTGAAATCGTGGTCTAAATGGCGCCATGAGAAGACTGGGTCCAGGTCTAGAGCATAGGAGATGTCATCGAGAATACCCCTATCAATATTCCAGATATCTCCGTGAGAGAGTATTATGATCCTTGTGGAAACGCCTTTAGGGCGACTTTGGAGGGATTTGCGGTTGAATTTTCGACGCATGATATTTCTATCAACACTGTCTAACAACAATCCATGACTAGTAGTAGTTTCTGTCTCCCTCAATAAAAACTTATGAAGCCATTCGAAATTTTTGTTGTGTTGGTGTAAAAAAGCAATGTATTCTCGATAAGACACAAATGGGCGATGGGCATCCCAACTATCGTCTGTGCTTGACACTGCCCCATCACCGTCAGAGTCCTCCACTAGGTCAAGTTTCCCGGATATATGATCCTTAGGACTCAGTGAAGACGTATTCTACAATCTACTCGTTTTCAAAAAGTGGGGGAGTCTTTAATCTTAATGCTAAGTATTACCGTTGCAAGGGTGTGAGGCGCAGCAGCTTGGCATAAAGCGAGGCTTAGACTAGTCTAGCTAATTTGAGTATCTCTTAGGGGTGAGCATAGCGGGGTACGTAGGCTAGTGGCTTTAATCGTAACTTAGACAAGGATATTCGAGAGTAATATAGGGGAGTTAGTACATCGATAAAGCATTCTATGCCTTTCCTATAACGGTCTTCCTGACCCTACGCCCCAGCTCTATTCCCTTATCACTTTAGTGTATCATTCCACTTCTAGCCATCTCCTCCACATACTTCGTGTATTTCCCTACACTCCTCCTCCTGAATTCCTTCCCCCATCTTACCATCAGCCAGGCTGTGGCGCACTGCGCTAGCCCCACAAAAGCTGCTAGGATAAATGCATTTTGCAGCCCCATGCCATCAACCCACGGCGTGATGCCATAGCCGATGGCAAAACTCATCGTGTTGCGCACAATAATGACCGTGACCATGGCCTCGCCGCTTAGTGCGCGGTACGAGTCGATGCAGTAGCTGACGGACAGCTGCAGCCCGATGATGTTGGTCAGTGCAACAACACCCATCGCGAACACGCACCCGAACCAGTGCGCATGGTGCGCAGCTCCCACGCCCCACAGGATCAGCCCGCCGGGGATGAGCAGCAGGGATGGTGTGAATAGCCAAAGCCGATGCTCCGATTCTAGGATCCCGCTATTGCGCCGTGCTTTTAAAAGCACGAATTTGTCGCCGAGTACGCCGGTGTAGAAAGAGCCAATGGCGACACCGACGAGAGGAGATATGTAACTTAGGCCGACCATGCTGGCGCTGAAGTTGTATGTGCCGGATAGGATGAGCGAGGAGGTGGCGTTTAGCACGTTAAACCAGACGAGATTGCTGCCGTAGCTGAAGCCCGCATAAAAGATTACAGGGAAAGAGAGGAATATGAGGGGTCGGAGTATCATCCCCTTAAGTTCGTTAGGCTTGTTTAGATCGACGACTTGGAAGAGTTTTAGCTTATCCAGGTAGGTTTTGCGAGGTTTGATGGGAGGGCTCGGGTTGACACCGGACTCAAGAATAGTATCCGATTCTAGTGCGGCCTTTTCCACATCTTGAGGAGATGCTGTAGTAGGAGTCGAGGTTCCTGGGGTTAAAGATGGCGTGCCAATCGTGTGGCGGGAGTAGTTTGTCTCTTCCATAAAAAAGAACAGAAAGACGAACCCGATACCGCAGAAAATTGCACACCAGTACTAGAGTAAACTGTCAGCTGAGGTTTTTGGGTTGTAGCTAGAATTTTGGCTTACCAACACCCATCGCCAACCTTGACCGTCATTGATAAAGCCAGCGAATACAGGAGCTAGAAAGTTGCTTCCGGCGAGTAATAAGCCATATACTGCAATATATGTCCCTCTCTCGTGAGTAAAGTACTAATATTTGCATTAGTAATCCGTATACTCTTACTATAAAATAATTGGTAGAAATGGAGAATGCTTACAATGTCGGTCACGCTAATTTCGCAAAGACTCTCAATTGGCGCTCCAAAAAATCCCTGCAAAATCTTGTTCGCAATCCACTGTCCATTACTCTTGGTGTATGGGGCCCACAGTTGAATCGCCATTGTGGCTAATATGCTAAACAAGTATACCGGACGTTTTCCATATTGTAGCGCCAACGGCTGCCATACTAGACATCCCCAGCCGAAGAACAAAAACATGTAACTGATCCACATAGAGTATATTAGTGTTTTATGTTTATAGCAATAATGGTGTCAGACGAAACTTCTCTCCACCAACCCAGTGCCCGAATTTAGATCTCCAAGCGTGAGCCCTGTATCTTCCGAGATCGGTACTAGTATTGAGTATATCGCTGCCGATGCAATGCCCACCATGAGTGTGTACACACACATGCATGTTATAGATAATGCTTTGCGGCGGGGTGACCAGTTCAGTGGATCATCTGGATCGCTTGAAGGGGCTGGGACAAGGACAATGTCTTTCTGACCGCCACTTGCGTGTTGCGCGCGCATTGTACCTTCGAGGTCGACAAGGTGAACAGTGCCTGGAATGGACTGGCGACCTTCATGATGGAGCGGAACAGCCATTGCACTCCAACTAAACTAGTTGGGAATAGAAGGTTAAGTTAAGGGCACAGTGGAAAAGGCTATGAACGTAGCGAAAGGCTGGGTGATTATATAGAAGTGCTAGGCTGTGCGGCGAGCGATCGACATGGCGAGCGTATATTGATAGGCTTGTACTGCATGAGTGCGGGGCCGTAGTAAGACACACGTTGATGTTACATGGCTACAAGAACATTATGCCAAGGAAACGGAGGACTAGAAAAGAAATGGCTGACAGAGCTGGAATTCCCAATCTACGAATCAGAGCATTTGAGCAGACGAGGGGCGACTGTCTAGGATGGTGAGAGAGCAGGGGTCGGCTTTGATAACGATAAGAACGGAGGCGTTCCCATGGATAAGGGCGGCTTTGAATCCGCAAAAGAAATGGAAAAAGGCATGAACGTGATAAAGAGCCGCTTGCCAGGCTTGTCTACACTAACGTGCTGCTGTTTTACATGCGGGCGCAAGCCATTGCCGGACGTTTTGATGGTTTGGCGTTATAGGAAACGTTGACAGAGGATCTAACTGCTAGTTTTAGGTTAGTTGATCAACTGGACGTTTTGGTCTTTAAGCCTCGGCGTTGGAGCTCAATTCAAACAATCTATCCACTCATAAGCACGGTAACTCAATTGAATGCGTGAAGTACTGTGTAAATACATTGTATGATAAGCCTATGGGTATCACTAATATCTCAAAAAGCTCAAGCAGTTGCAGTCTTCTTGTACTGGCTCTAAGCCGAGACAAACGTAGTTGTCTGATGCGCAGCTTCGGAAGTAACTCGGAAGTTTATTAAAGGTATATCGGAAGCAAAGATAGGGAATTTACAGGGTTCTCCGCGCACGATACAAGCGATGCCCAAGTCATACGATGACCTGAGTCTTAAGGATCTTGCCTAAACTGACCATGACTATGTTGGGAATGCTTTTTGAGTAGTCTAAATTGGCTGAAGCCTACGTGATCATTCTATTATTTCTGAGGGGAGAACTCCAAAGAAGCCTCCGTCAAGCGTCGCAAGTGACTAAGCTTAGGCCGTTACATTGAATCTATCATTTGCGAATCCAATCAAGTGCAAAGCGTGAGATGGCAATAGCGGAATAGTCTACTGCCCGGTAAAACACTTCCGAACTTAGCGCGACAGTTGGAAGGCAGACAATGAAACAGATAAAGGCAGACGGTTCAAGTGGCCAATTCTTAGTGACGCGAAGATGCATGAAGAGTTTAATGCCAGCAGTATAGATGATGAGACTCTGGACGAGGAAGTAACCTATGGGAATGAAATACATTAGCTAACAGTGCGCGAGCATCTTTGGCCTTCACGTTAAAATGCACGACAGATTGCCAATACTTACTGAATGACCTCCGACCAAGGTACAAGAAAAGTGGGTTCTTGAAGAGCATTTGAATCCACTCGTACTGCTCCAACAAGAGGAAAAAGCCCAGAATGATGAGATAATTGTCATCTCTTGCTTGTGGCTGATTCGGGTCCAACCCGGCGTTCAGGCTGCCCGCATTGTACAATCCAGTATGCCCCTTCAGTTCATAATCGACATACTGTGGCCTCCATGCTGTCCAGAGATACTGCATTATGAGACCAGCGAACATAAGCGTAGCGTAGAGAATCCACAGCGGAAACTGTATATTCCGGGTTATCCTCACACCGCGTCGAGATTTCTCTCTGAAACCCATGTTCGTTAAAACGTCGGCAAGAAGTAATCCAGAGATGGAGTACCAAGCCCAAGATTGAACCCACCATGCTGTCAGGATAAAGCAAATGAGAGCCTTAACACGCCAGGAGTTGCGCGTGTAAGGAATTATGACCATAGTCATGTAGACGGTGTAGCCTTGCTCGAAAAGGATGTTTACCATCCAGAGTGTTTGCGATGGGAATGCCGTGTTGGCAGCTTGGGAGGCAGTGTTTTTCGTTATCCAGAAGATTTCGAAAAGAGAGTTGAAAAAGTTTAGAAAACTTGGTATTTTCCTCGGCGTTTGAATCGTTACGTTGCCCGTGTGCATCTTAAAGTTATCGATGTAGGCTACGCCTTGTTGTGAGAATATAAGCGTTGCCATAGAGAATGCCACTGCAGTTGGGAACCATAGTCGAATGCAACGGCGGAAGACGGAGCTCATAACAGTAGCAGGGGTACTTTCTTTCAAAAAC
Organism: Glonium stellatum; assembly: GCA_001692915.1. Taxonomy (NCBI): domain Eukaryota; kingdom Fungi; phylum Ascomycota; class Dothideomycetes; order Gloniales; family Gloniaceae; genus Glonium; species Glonium stellatum. The sequence continues at coordinate 73,852 of KV748735.1, read as the reverse complement.
GGGAGGCATACTAATCGAGCGGAGAGAAATATGAAGAAAGAATAAATCAGGGCTTCGTTCCAGAAAAGGACGGAGAGTGTTTTGCGGAGGATGACCTGATATAATGGTCCATGGGAATTTGCAGAACCCGCCACGGCGGTAGGAACGAATACTTGGAGAAAACACCAAAGAAAAGATTCGATGACAAGAAGGCCGCGAAGACCTATAAGATAATCTTGCTCCGAGAATGAAGAAGGACGACGAGCGGGCGAAAGAGATGACGGTAGTTGGAAACCCATTGTGTTGCTGTTGTTCCTAATTTAGCCGCAGCTTGGGAGACTTTTTATCTGCGGTGTCCCTAGGTTGCGGGCGAATGCATCAAGGCATGTAAGTAACACGCCCTACTTGCACCCATGTCAAAGGCGAATTCATGGCGTCTCGCAATCAAACGAGAGCTGAAATATCGGCGATGAATGGTGGAGCCGAGATCGACAGCTCCGACAGTAGGTAAAAATTTCATCCCGAACGAGAGCTTTTGGCGTGTCACACAAGGGGTGTTCCCAAAGATAGCGTCTTGCATCTGTGCATATCGCCATGTTTCATATCGTGTCGTGATAGCGGTTAAGAGCCAAGAGCGGACAGCGGGTGCGTAGCGTGAGAACTGCTACAAGGGTGACCATGATTGGGGGTGTCGGGATGTCGAGGTTGGGTTGTTGTGGGTTCAATGCTGGATTTGGTGATGAGTTGATGATCAATGGATGATCAATTAATCCTAGTTGGTGTTATGATAGCCCCAGCATCCAGTCGACGCCACAACCGAGTGCTTGGTAGCAGGAGGCCAATACCAACGTGCAGCGTTGCATATCATCATAAGACGGTGGGTCTTATCTCGAGCTGAAAGGCGTGGGCCAGTGGTCAGCCTCAAAGAGACGTCGCTTGCGGCATGGGGTAGACGTCTGTGCCGTAAGATGCGTTTTGTCCGCAGGATACCTAGCTCTCCCGATCCGCCATCGACAACATGGTTAGGGTGGAGTCGTGGAACCCTAGCTACGGATCAATCGGGTCCGACCGGGATCCTTATGATCTTCAGGGGGAGAATATTTTTACGCACAGAACTTTCTCATAGCGGATCCGCACCCATCAACTATGCTTGAATAAGTCAGATAAGATAGCTAGAAGCGTGATCGGTAGTGGACGCCAATCCTTTATTATGGGTCTTCTCTTGGCAAATCCAGCCTTTCAATAAACGGAGAACTTTACTTCACTGATGTGCAACGTCACATACTATTTGGGTACGCCTCTATACAAGCACCTATAACGCATTCAGAATCACAATGTAACCTAGTGGAAGTGGCCGGAACCATCGTGTTGGAGATAATGTCTGTGTTTGAATAATGGGTTTGATGTTGCCAAAGCGTTCTGCATTCCTTTTCGGAGCGATTTTTCTATTGAGCTAATTACATTGGCTAAAGCGTTTCGTGTCTATGGCTGGTGAATACATTGAATTCATCCGGTGTTTGTATAGGCCGTGGCTTGAGCCAGGAACCCCATGTCGAGAATATTGCAATTACATTAGATTATACTGTAAAACCTGACCCCTTTCGACGATGACGATACCATTCGATTAATGACAAGACGAAAACAAAGCCGAAAATCCATATTACTTTCGTGCCGTAGGATTCCACGAACTGTATCTCACAACTTGCCTTGCATGACCATACAGGCCTATTGTGGCGGAAAGAACCAGATAGAAGGGGTATTGAATAGAGAAGACGATAATCATCCACCGCGAAATAAATTCCGATTTGACCTGATTCGTAATCCACAATGTCGCGAGAAGACAGATGACGCTGTATTGCATATCGTTAGCCATGGGTTGCATTAGCAGTGGGAAAGCGGTGGCACAAACCTGATGAAGAACAGCCATTGCGACACAGGATACTGGAAATAGACCAGCTTGAACAGTTCGCTACCCGACTTCGGGAATTTCACAATGCCGAAACTCAGGACCAAACACGTGTATTGAGTGACCAAGTAGTAGCTCATTTCGCGGATTAGGAGAAGAGATAGCAGACCAAATCGGGTGGTGAATTTCCGGCTGTCCTTGTTGTGGAGCTGGTCCTGCGGCTTGTTGAATGCTAATTTTAGATGCTTTACACTTGCCTGAGCCCATCCCTGAGCCCATCGTAGACGTTGCTTCCAGAAAGCTGGGAACGTTGTAGGGGCTAGTTCATAGGAGGTAACGTTTAGGTCGTGTACTGTTTTTGCGCCTCTTGAAACGGCTCTTAAAGCGGAATCAATATCTTCTGTAAGCATACTTCCGTCCATCTTGAGCTCACGAAGAAGTGATGTTCTCCAATACCCATTAGAGCCGCAGAAAAGTCCGAATCCCCACATTGTTGCTCGACCGGGATGTGAAACCGCGTAGATTTTGTCAAACTCAACCGCAATCATGCTGGTGAGGAATGAGTCATTGGAGTTGAAGACAATGCATCGGCCTTGGACAATGTCAATTTCTTCGTCTGCCATAAACCTCTCCACTGCCCACCGAGGGCCATTTGGATGCGGATAATGATCACAGTCGTAGATTGCGATAAGATCAGATCCGGTGTTGAGCGTAAAGAAGTGGTTGAGGTTATCAGCCTTTGAAGTAGATCCAGGCACTTTGATGACTCTTGCATGAGGATACCGGTGGGTGAGGTTATGTAGTTCTGTCTCTAGCGGCTCGATTGGTTTTGGGGTGTTATACAGAATGTTAATTCGGATCTTGTCCCTTGGATAAACAATTTGTTCGAGAGCATAGATCGCGCGATCCATGATGATGTCCTTCTCATTCGGCAGGTAGGCGACAATAAGGAGGTCAAGGATCAAAAGTTTGTCGTCGGGAGTTGGGAATACCCAACCTTTCTCGTCCGCTTTGGTTACGACCTTCCTAGCCTCTCGGCAAGGCGTGATACTCATGAAAGCCTCAAGAACGGTCGCTCCCGCAATGTAAAAGTTTGTTGTCATGTATATAAACCAGAAAATCGCGATGAGGCCATCGCTGCAGTACATGTATAGACAGGTTGAAAAAACATAGTAGGAAGCAACGAGCAGAAATGGCGTCCACTCCGTGATAAAAGCTGAGGTCTTTTCAATTGCATCTTCCGGTATAAGGGAACGCCGACCCTTCTCTGGAGTTGCTGGGCTGTCGTATTGGGTGTAGTGAGCGTCCTCCGCGATGGTGATAGTGAAATCCTTTGATTCTGCCATTCTGGCAGCGGAGGTGATGAATATATTATAAAAGTGCTGTAAGCGTATATGGGGGATCTAACGAGTGAATGTTTGAAAACGACTGATTGGTCCGGACAGAATGAGTGATGACCGGGACCGTAAAGATAGATGAAGAAGTTCAAATGGATTAGATTAATCGCATTTGAATAGCAATATCAACCCTGAAATCCACCAAAAAGAATGCCTTGAAGGAGTGACAAGGACGGAAAAGAAAGGGAAGGACAGAACTCGACTTTGTGTAAGCAGTCGGGTTCTTGCAGAATATTGAGAGATTTAGCTTCCCAGATAGGAGGGGAGCATGGGTATGCATATTGCAATGAATGTGATCTGCGTCCCTATCAGAAGCTCCGAAACCGAATTTCCGCACATCGATAAGCCGCCGATCTTGTAAGGCTCAAGACAAGTCCCTTTACTCACCCCATGTCTGTGGGGGCACTCGGCACTTGCTACATAAATAGGCCTACCACTGTATCATTAGAGGCGCCTGCCATTGCGATGGTGACGCATTGATCTGGATGGTTCAATCTGAGGCCCTAGATGCGCCAACGGCTCGCGAGGACTGGCAATTAATCTCATTGTTCCATCAGATGTCTCTACGAATAGGCGCTCGGAGACGCGGGCGTTGACCTGGCATACGCCTTGAAATATGCATATTTTGTGTTGGAGTGTTCTTCCTGCGATTCGTGGGCGTTACGACGAATGGGGCTCTCGAGCGGGGAGATTGGCTGGGGTTCGCAGCCAGCGTGCGCAGAGACATACAAGGTTGGCGCAGTAAGCCTCAAGAATACCTTATCGCTGAATCTGGTGTTGTGGGAAACGTGGTGGCCAGGGCTGGGCAAGAGAAGTTCTAACGAAGACACATCGCACAAGCCACGAGTGGATCTCGCTAGTACAGGGGGCAGGGGGGAAGCGCAGGGGCTACAGGGGCGCTAGGAACGGGATGAGCGTCAGGGGCTTTGCACAGAGCCCACCCTTGGCTGCATCCCTCCAACAGTCGTCAGCATCTACTGTACCCATCAGCTCCCGGAGCGTCGCGCTATGCAGATCATAGCGCATTTCAAGCTGGCCCTCACTGCATTTACTGCGACTAGAGAAGCCTCACGCTGCTTTTGCTTGTTTTTGTCTGCTTTCATTCCTCGACCTTGCTATGCCGCAAAATGTTTCGGGGCCGCCTCCAAGCCAAATGCGGCCTGCCAGGGTCCCATGGGCCAACTGCAGGCCGGCGCCAGAGTAACCTCTCTGTCGACGTCGTCCATGTGGGCAACAGCTTTATACACAGAGCAAAAGTGCCGTTATTGAGCCGCACAAGCCTACTAATTGCTCTAATGCTATTCGTTTGACGGCTTAGGGGCAGCCCGACAAGGCAATCTTCCGCGGCTTCTGGGAACCCTCGCTCCAGTCCTTTACCACCACCCTGACTTGTCAGCCATCCCACGGCTCCATAGTCCGATCTAGTGATTTCTTCATGTAGATCTGCCTGCGTTGAATTTCCGAAGGCCTCGTTACCGTCTCTCTTTCTTGTTTCCAACGTCGTCATCCAAGCTTCGGGCGTTTGTCAAAACTCTCCTTCAATTGTTTTACGCATGCAAAACCATCCAGTGTCACTCAGGAAAAGCACAGCGCCGGGGCGCTTTTTGTATACTCTCCTTCTCCAACACTCCCTTCACACTCGTTTGGCATCATGATTATCTTCTCAGCGTTTCCGTTCTTCGAGTTCTACATTCTCTTCGTTGCTCTGGCGTCGGTCCGGGCAGATATCACTGGAGGTGACGGCAAGAATTGTTCCTGCGGTTTCTACGATGCGCTCACTAAAGAGCTTTTTACGGACTCGATCATTGTCTATTTTAACGAAACTACCGGCATACCACTGGACGACTTCGTTGTTCAATCATACACGAATGCATACGAGAAGAGCTGGAACGGTAGGTATCGTCAAGGCGCGGATGCCGCCAACATCAAAGTCAACAGCTCGGGCTCATCTCTCGAGCTATATGTTTCACCATCGGATTCACACCATTTGGTTGTCGGTGGTGGAATGCGGACTTCTAGACGCGATATCCACTATGGTTCCTTCCGGTCGTTGATGCGGTCACCCGCTAAACATGCCGGTGGAAGCGCATTGTCGATGATGTTTCAGTATAATGATACTCAAGTGACAGAATTGAGTGTGATGAACACCGACAAGCCACGGAATGCTTGGGTTGGAACATTCGTCCACTCAGAATTTCCTACTCGAGATTTGGGCGTCAACTATACTGTTCTGACGGGCAACGCTGCTGCGAACCGCAACTACACAGTATTGGGAAACAGCACTCTCGCCAATGGCAGTGTGAACCCTTGGGATTACACCGAATATCGTGTTGACTGGACAAAAGAGGAGACCAATTTCTACATCGGAGGAAATTGCACTCGCTCGGTGCTTCAAAAGGACGATGAAAGCTTGCTATCGGTTCCCGCGCCTGTTTATTTTAAACACTGGTCCATCGGCAACACTTATTCTATGGATGGTCCACCGAATCAGCTCTCTATGGCAAATATCGCTTGGATACGCATGTTCTTCAACTCTTCTCTAATGACCGAAGATCAACATACAGAATTCGCTGCCCGGTGCCCAGTAACTGACGCGTGTTCGACGGACGACATAACTATTCGCGGATCTTCTCCGTATCCACAGGAAGCAACAAATAAGTGGAAACAAGTCGATCCTCGCCAAGTAAAAAGGATGCCTGCTCTCTGGATATCAGTGATTTGTATCGCGCTATCGTCCTTTCTCTTGCTCCACGCCTTTATCCGCCGTGCGCCATGGAGGAAAAACGATACGCCCAGTGGTCACGGTCATGGGCCTGTACATCAGACTTCAGAACACGCTCCGCCTGATATGGTAGGTTCTGAAGAAGCTACTTTGGCATCTGGTCTTCCAAGCCCTAATCTCAAATCTTCTCATGATTTTGGAAAGAAAATGGACGACGATCTAATTATAGAAACGGCAGACGTAACTCCCGGCACTTCTATATACGGGGGAGAGTCATCGGGTGCTGGGTCTATTCGCTGGGATAGTCGTGGTACTACTCCTGCCGCTAATACTCCTTATGCGAGCAATTTCAATACGTCTGTTGAAAAGTTCCCTCTTACAAAGCCTTTTCAAGATCGAATCACACAAGAGCAAGAAAAGTCCGGCGTCGCTTCAGAGGAGACTATTGCTGTGCATACAAGTGACCCTGATAGCAAAAAGTCAACAGCAACCGTAGGCGTAACCGAAGTTCCAGCTCCTAAAGCACCTGCGGCCCCGCGAACGCGTATCGACTATCTCGCTGGTATGGTGGCAATATGCGCCACGCTCGTCACAATAATGCATTTCGGTCTTACATTTGTGCCTGCTTTAGTCATTCCAGGTGCACCCGTTCATTACAAGAGTGAAGTCTGGGCTCAAAAGATTATATCGCCTTTCATCCTGAACCAAATGTGGCTTGGCGTCTTCTTCACTACGTCAACGCGTTTCCTCGTTGCCAAATACCTCAAGGACGGTAATCTCAAGAGTATTGCGCATGGCGCTGTTCGCCGTACTCCGCGTCTCATGATTCCGATCACTGCAATTGTCCTTCTCGAATACTTCCTAATCAACTGTGGTGTGACTCACTACCTCGAGTACCTCCCTTCGATCACTTGGTCCACGTGGCCGTACGTAGCTCAGTTTCCTACTTTCGGGCATTTCATTAGTGAAATCCTGGAGCTTATTTTTATAATTCCGAACGCTGTCCCTCAGATTACCTTCAACTATTGTACCGGAGTTTTATGGACCATCGCTGTTCAGCTCCAAGGCTCGTGGCTCGTTCTCCTTGGCGCTGTCGTAGTCCGTGAGATTCGTACGCCGTGGAAGCGTTTCGGATATTATGCTTTCTGCATCCTCAACCACTGGTACGCTCAATCATGGGGTAGCTATCTCTGGTTCGGTTTGTTGCTTGCAGATCTAGATATCACGTACAAATACCGGCCATGGCTATATGCGCGTCCTGCGGTCTACTATCCACTGGTCACTTTTTGCTGGGGATGCGTTGCCGCCGGTTTTGCGGCTAATATTGCCCCTAACTGGTCCGACTATAACTTCGCAACATACGAAAACAACATCCACCCGGACACGCCATCTGGTCTCCCGCTTGGATCTACTGAAAACGGTGGATACCCACCCTACTATGTACCTCGTCTGAACGGTCTCCTATTTGCTGCCGGCATGCAAGCCATCGTAGAAATTTCACCGGCAGTGCAATGGTTCCTCTCCAATCGCGTCCTCATCCTCGTCTTCCCGCACATCTTTACGATCTACCTAATACACGGCCTCGTTTTCTGGAGTTGGGGCTCGTGGCTCTGCTGGTTCCTCGCCTCACGAGGCTTCTCATACGGCCTCAACGTCCTCATCGTCGGCCTCACAAGCTATGGCATCCTGATTATGCTGCTACCGGTCATTACACCTATAATAGAAGCGCTGGGCAAGGATATTACGGCGCTAGTTTGGGAGGGGGCGAGCGAGAAGAGCCCACCACGCCGCAGGACCTTGTTTCCATTTCCCGAGGACTTATTTCTCGAGGAGGCCAACCCCCCGCCTACTGCCGGTGATGAAGAGTCGAATCCATCCAGCTGGAGCGAGAAGAATAGCTCGGCTAATAGTGTGTACAAGAACGGCAGCGAGAATAAGAGCTCAAGTCGTTTCTCGATGTAGGATGTGTGCTCGGCGTAACATATCTGGACCGACTCTACACGTTATGGATGAGTGTGCGGAAAGTAGCGTTGGGTGTAATGGGGATAGTGCGGCTTGTGAGGATGATGCAGGGGACGAGTATGAGACAACTAGTGCGTGGCCGGAGTGACTGGTTGGGAGGGTGGGTGGGTGTTGCTTCATTTTCCTTGACTCTCCTGTTGTCTCTGGTGTCTCGCGTCTATAAACGTGTTTGGTCTTGGCTCTTTTATTTAATGTACCTTGGCTATCTGCCTAGAAATTCCGCACAGATAAATAGACATCACTTTCCGTGTAATATAATTAGCTTGAATGAATAATAGTAAAATCATAGGGACTACTGGCATTGATCCCTAACGACTTGTCATAAAAGGCAGCTAATACCCCTGCAGTGTACATACGAATAGTGCCTCTAGAAAACAAGGATTTCAAAACGCCATTCTCAATGCAGAATTTAATACCAAGAATTTTGTGATTGCATTAATCAATTAACAAGACAAGGCTATCTCAAACAGCACTCTGCTTCGTCCCAGTGACAGTAGTCTTGTGCGCCTTAGCTTCCTCTTTCTTTACTTCTCGAACCAGATTACCGTTGGAGTCCCTCGGTATCCGTTTCCAGCCGGTGGAGAGACGCTTTCTATCCGGATCAAAGCGTGGTAATGGATGTGCTTCTGTGTTTAGAACGATCTCATCGAGTGGGAGAATGTCGTTAGGACCAAAAAGAAGGTAGAAATATTTCAGAGTTTCCGCCTGCATGAAACATCATTAGTATCTTATGATAGGATTAAGAACTACGAACTACTTCAAAATCTTTTTTCAGAATAGGTTAACTCACCAGCCAAAAGCTCTCCATATTATCCCGGGAAGGTGGTGGGATACTGTTCACATTTCCAATGCTACTGAAGCCGCCATCTTCGACCATTGTATGCTTTAAAAAGCTTTGGAACATCTCCCAGCCCCATTCTCTGTACATTTCGTCCCCCGTGATTCGCCACATATAGAACAGACTCTCGACCGTCTCTGGGCGTTGTAAATTATGCGTGTCCGCAGGCTTAATAACATAATCCTGTCTCCAGTCGGCATCCTCTGTTGAGTCAAGGATTTCAGGAGATTTGAGAATGCCGTGCCTCATCATCTGAGGCGGATCGTATATATTGAAGTGAGCAATTTCAGGTGCAAGACCTGTAGCGGTGACTTTATACATTCCCCAGCAAGTCTTCATCAGCTGCCTTGCTAGTTCCATGTCGTCTTCTTGCTCTGTGCCCCATGTGAGTAGTTTTTTGGCTTCTGAGACGTTGAGACCACCAGTTGCACCAAGCGCTATGGTGCCTGGCATGAAGCAGACTAGATGATCCATTTTGGGGTGGATGTGGCCGTCAAGGCCACTAGGACGTTCGGCGAGGACAGTCAGATTAGAGGGCTTCGAGTAGGTAATCATATGTTTGCGGACACCAGCAAGGGCCTCTTTCCACATTTCAAGGTAGATCGGCTCTTGTTCCGATGTCTGGTAATATTGTTTGATGAGATATTCTACAATGAAAGTTAGAACGGGTACAGTAGTGTACTTATTATCGGTATTACTCACCATAGTATGAATCTCCTCGGCTCCCAAGACGAATCTCGTTACCCCTGAAAGTGCCTTTATCCGCATAAATGAAAATTGGTAGAAGGCCATCTTTTGCGCCATTGTTGTCAACTACTTCCATGACTTTCTCAGCCTTCTCCCAGTAATGAGCCTCGCCCGTCAGGAAGGCAAGATACTTCATCTCCAATTGCAGACTTGTGGCCTCAGCGGTGGACGAGGCTCCACCGTCAGCGTGTGAGGGAATACCCCTTAGAGTCTTGAGATTGACACTAGCATACGGAACGCCGGAATGCGAATCGTAAGCTGCCAATAAGCGGTCGGCAAGATCACTGGCCTTCTCTAAATACAAATCCTCATCCGGAGAACCTTCAATCGGGGCAAAATCTGGCAAAATCTGAGATAGGTAATGCGCGGATAATAATCCTCCTAACATGCGAATTGTGGTCTCGAAAGTGTTTACATCTTGGTCCTTCTCGTAGGTTAAGCTCGTTGATATCCACTCTCGGGCATGATTGAGCTCTTTGGTAAGATTCATGAGCATCATAGTATCCAAGGCATCCACAATGATCCAACCTAATCCATTTGACACCATATACCTGCCCTTCTTCGAGACTGGATGGAATTCGTCATAGCCTAGGAAAGCTCATAATTAGCAAAGGTTCTAAATTAGATCTAGCCCCTGTTAAAAGACCCATGAAAAGCGAGAGGATATGCATACCCCAACCATGCTGTTCATAAGCTGTCCAGCTTAACCTGAACGCATCTTTCACGCTCTCCCTCCTCTCCTCCCAATCCACATTTTTTCCTTGTCCCGAGAATATGCCCCAAGTGCTGCTCGATTTACTTTTTGTTTTTTGTCCACCACCCGGTGAGAGCCAACCCAGCCAGTAAAAGCACCCAAACCCTAACAATAGCAATAAACCCAGTACTCTTTTCCTCCTAAACCATCTTGGCTTTCTCATAGACGCCCCGTAATTATATGGCTTATCTTTATACATCGGTAATCCCTTTCTGTTATCCCCGAATATCCCTCCTATCTTCTCTGCGACTCCACTGTGTCCATGACCATTCTCAGCAAACCGCGAGCGTCCCGAGCTCCCCCAAACCGAATCTTCGTACCTGCGCTGCGAGTCGTTGAAGGACGGGACGTTACGCGGCACAGCAAATGACATACCGTCGGCAAGACCTGCGTCTTCGAGGGTCTGTTTGCCGGCCTCGAGGGCTTGTTGGCCAGCCTGGCGCGTGTAAGAGGCGGCGGAGAAAGCAGCACGTGTAGCGCTTTGTTGGAGGATGGAGAAGGCGGTCGATCCACTGCGGAGGTTGAACGGGTCTCGGGCGTTCATCCCACGCAAGGGTATAGGGAAGAGGGGTCACGAAGATATTTGACTAAGAGCGAGAGTGGATTTATAAGAGCGATTTTATGTATGGGATGGCTTCTAGTTGACAGTTGTTCCTAAAATGGTTCCTGCTGCTTGGCGAGCAGGGGTTCGAGCTTCCGCAGCGCTTACTGCAACTCCGCGAACGCCTCACACGCCTCCATCGTGCAGCTGCCAAATGCCACTAGGGCCGCCTTCTGCAATAATCACCATAGGCACCCAAATAAAGTAGATAGACGCGAGCAATAATGACCAATCCTTAAAGGGAAGTCCTTTCAAGTAACTCATTGCGCACTCAGTTACACGTACGGTGGTTGTGTCCGTTCAAGGAGACCCTGCACAAAATAAACAACTATTACCCCCAGTGACGTTATTCAGCATTCCTCATAGTACTACACTCATTACTCACTGTGTCACTGAACCTTTTCTTTTATTTCATGGCTTTTTGATGCTGGCTTTAGGATACTGAAGTCCTTGTGTTAATTTTCAATTGAATACTCTGTTACCTGTTCTCGTCATGAAGCATCTGTCCCTTGACCCCCGAAAGGAAGAGCCACCAACCCGCGACCATGCGCCGCACCCTACCTCCCTCCCCAGCGCGAAAGAAACCAAAGTCCACCCAGCGGGCGCTGGAGGAGAAAATGCTAGTCTGTTCTTCATTGGAACAGCTACTACCATCCTGTAGAACCCATCAAACGACCCAATTATCATCGCTGACCTTGTTTGTAGAGAATGGGAAGGTATACGAATCATGACCGATCCGAACTTCCTCCACGCAGGTGACCATGTCCACCTGGGTCCAGGGGTGACGGGTGAGAGGGTCACTAATCCAGCCATCGACCTCCATGAACTTCCTCGCATAGATGCGGTTCTGCTCTCCCACTACCATGCCGATCACTTTGATCAAAAAGTTGAGGCATCTCTGCGCCGTAGTCTGCCAATCATAACAACTCCACATGCAAAAAGCTGTCTACAATCTAAAGGTCCCGAAGAGTCCTTTACCGAAGTCCATGAACTCGATTTCTTCCAAAGCATGATGCTAGATATCAATGATGGAACGATAACAGCTGGAAAGAAGCCTGCAATTAAAGTAACAGGAATGCCAGGGAAGCATGTGCCGCCTGGGCCGTTGTCTATTGCGAACGACCTTTTGAAAGCTGTGCGTGCACTAACACTCGAACGTCTTGTTGAAGAGAATATAGTTAGCTAACTATCAAAGGTTCCCCCTACAAATGGTTGGATGGTAGAACTAGGATACAGCAGTGCTAGCAATGATGAAAGCTTTGAGAATGGTTACAGGTACTGCTTATAGACTTACAATAAATTCGTGTCAATACTAAGCCGGCCAGAATTTACATCTCCGGAGACACTTTAATGGTTGACGAACTTAAAGAGATACCGGAACGGTACAAAGGTCAAAACATCGATCTTATGTTGATTCATCTCGGCGGCACAACAATTCCTTCGCCATCAGTGCCGCTTTTAATGGTGACGATGGATGCAAAACAAGGAATTGAACTTGTACAGCTGATTCAGCCTGATGTGACAATTCCAATCCATTATGAGTAAGCAGTTGCCCCTGACAGTGATGAATTGAGAAGAGCACTGATAATTGTGTAAGTGACTATAACGTCTTCTTATCGCCACTTTCGGATTTCAAGAAAGCAGTCGAGGAGGCGGGCCTAAGCTCCAAGGTGGTATACCTCGATCGCAAGGACCGGTATAAGTTCAAGGTGAAGTAAAATAATCGGGTATTGCGCTCATGATAGTATCACATAGATCCACTCAATGCACCTAAAGCGAGTAATTTTTTGGTGTTCATGAAAGAGTCATATTGATTTCTTTTCAGGAAGCTGCGCCGGAAACATGTCTTATTACCGTTTCCCGTATGCCGTGCCATGCCATGAAGTCAAATAAAGCAACCCATCCCGACCGTATCCGCAACCTCGCAACTATGATCATCCCCTCAATCCTTCACTTATCACCGCTTCATAGTCCCTTTATGATCGTTTGCCTTTCGGGTTCTTCTTCGCGACGTCGGTGATAGTGAGCCCTATATATAGATTGGTGATTAACGTTCAAATCCCTTTGAGCATTCATTGATATTGCTTCGCGTCCTTTCCTATCATAGTGAAGGGCAATATATACCTGGAGGCAAGCTCTGCTTCAGCTTCTCTGCCTTGTCTGAATCCTTAAGGACGAGTGTGTAGAGGTATCGTTGACATCGGACCTTGAACTTGGTCTGGTTTGATTTCTTGTTCTTCTTTATCCGCGCCGCTATTAGACACAAATACATTAGCCAATGCACCTCAAACTAATTCCAGCGCTATCATGTCCGCATATGCAGCTTGCCGTTGCGATTCTTGCGAACAATTCCTGCTCTTTGCTCATCTGCAATATACAATTTCCAACTCCCACCACTCCACTGACCAGAGGCTATACAGGAATTAAAAACCTACACTTGGCATCCTTGCGGCGGCAGATCTCGATAAACTGCTTGATATCTGAGACTTCGGAAGGCATGTTGGGCGACGTGGGTTAGAAATGTCTATAACTTTTCTCGCTGCGGTTCAAAATGGGTTTGTGTGAGAGGTTCTGGAAATTCGCTTCGAGTGTGCACGGGTCGCTCTGTGGCTGAGCATGGCGGAGGCGAAAACAACGTCTGGGCTGCAGCGTTACGACGACTTTCAAGGTGACAGCTTGCAACAAAATTTATGTTTCTGCCTGTCGCAAACGTTTAAATTGTTTATACTCTTTGCGCACTTGATTTTCTCACATATTCGGAATATCTATTAAGGTATCCATCTTCTATCACTCGCCTTCCTCCATCATCTCCACCTGATACCCCAAAAAGGCAATTCACTATGCCTACTCCCCTTGACCGCGCCACCCAGTCCCGAGTATGTCAGATTTTCTATTCTATCTATCTTTCCTCGTAGAGTCTTAAGCTAATTCACTAGGGCCCTTTTTTTGGTACCTCGCCTTGTCCTTTCACTTCTTGAACTCGTGCCTAATATACCCAGCCTTCGCCGCTATCGTAACTGCTGTAGCCGCATGGAGTATCTGGGGACCCAGCGACATTTTCCCAGCTGAACCCGACCCTACCGGCGGTATGTTTGTTTACTCGCTTTCTAATCTCTATATTCATTAAATCTCGTCAAGCACACTTATTCTTTATCTTTATTATCTACTAATTACAACTCAGACCCCGAAAATTGGAGTTCCTCTGAGCTCCGTCGTTGGCTCAATAACGTAAGTATCTCGTAACATGTTACCTTCCTCCACTACATTTGACCATTTTTATCAGCGCAACCTGCACCCTAACCCACTAGCAACTTCCGCCGAGCTGCTAGAACGTGTGAAAGCAAATATGCGGACACCGCCACGAGCTTAGCTTGGCTATCTTACTACTGTATCAAGCCAGCATTATTTATTGGAAATTTTTGTGAATAGTATGATTGGGTGGTTTGGCGTTAAGGAATACAACATATTTTTAATTTCTTTTAAAAAACAATCAGTTATCAGGGATCATAATAAAGACCAAAAATGAACAAGCGCAAAAATACCATCAACACCATTCAATACGACTTGTGACTCGGTTTTTCTGAAAGTATTCGTTCACAGTAGAACTGATTGCATTTCAGCGGCCAAACTATACCTACGAACCGGATCCCTATATGAAATGATAGTAGACGAGATCGTCCATATACCAAAATGCTATGCGCAATTTTGATGCGGGATCAATCAGCTGCAAGAGATAAGTAAGGAATGGCCCGGAGCATAAGACTCGGAGTTTGCATGATTGAGCCCATGCAATAGTATGCATGTAGAACGCCAGAGTAGGGAGCAGAAAGAAACCAGGCACAGACGCCATTCTCAGCCATCGTCAAGCCAAACAAGCATCAATGACAACAGCCTTGAAAAGATACCATTGTCAAAAGTCTGTTGAGCGATCCGCTTATGCCCGAAGAATTCAGCACTCACATCCGCGCCATTGCCAAAGGATTTTATCAATCTATAATCCCTTGTCGACTAAAACCAGTGGTAATAGCCCTAACGCTTCGAGAAGACAAATTCAGTAATGTAAGTAGCGTCGGTTCATGAGGCCCAGCTATGTACCCAATTATTCGACTTATTCATTGTCTTCACTATCGTTATCCCTGTGGTCGTATTCGTCTAACGATTCTTCTTTTGCCAATCTCTCTTCGTCAGCCTCACGCTCCAATCTCATTTCTTCCTCCAATTGCGCATTCATTAGTTCCAATTGCTTCTTACGACGTGCCACAAGTCGGGCCTCGGCCTCGTCTCTCAGTGCCTGGGTATGAGAGCGTCGGGCTTTGGCTTCTTCGATCCTTCGTGCTGTCTCTACTATGTCTTTCTTGAGCTGGTCTGACTCACGCGAGGTCGTAGGCTTAGCGCGTTTAGAGATGCTAGGTGGCGATATCGTTATGCTAGGACGTTTTTTCGACATTCCAGAATGAACTTTGGCAGTTTTGGCATCATTCTGAGTGATTCCCGGGGTGCTATAACTCTGATCTCTTCCATTCTGGATAATACCGTTGCCCGACAACTCCACATTGGCAGGTTCACTATAGGTAAATCCACCGCCATTAGCTAACTTGCTCAGAAAGTCCTCCGAATTGATTGATGTTTCAGGAGTGTTGCGCATGTTGTGTTGTTCAACGTGAGTAGGGACTTCCACATTTTCCTTAGCAGTCCCAGGGGGATTGGTATCGTGTATAGTAGATGTAAAGTTTGACTTTTGAATGGTAGCAAGAGATTCAAGGAGACTGTGGGAAGGCTCGCTTGAGTGCGTGATATGACCATAGTTTCCATTCGGAGATTCGCTCGCAGCGCGGACTTCATTGGGAAGCGTAAGTGCATCATGTGCAGGCTCAGATTGCATGCGCAAGCCAGCGCCAGGTATCGTTCTCTTTGGTGTCCAAGGTAGGGTTGTGGCCGAGTCGTGGGGGCTACCGGCCAAAGGCATCTTGGAGGCCTATGCATTATTAACTCTTGGGAACTTTGTAATGCGGTATTCACGCATGCTAAACACAAAGCCATGGGAAGTGAAGAGAATTGTAAAAAGACTTCTGAGTTAGAATACACGCGAATGAAACTTACCGACGCAGTCCAACAATGCTTGGTGGAATTCCGGTTGGTTTGATTAGTGTGAGTAGGAGTTGGAGTCGAATGACAACTAGATTTTCCTTCACTGACGGACATACTTTCCGTCATGACGCTAGATGAATGAGCAAAATCGGAAGCCGGCTCAAGCTGGAGTTGATGAGCTATTGCTCTGATTGATGGGTGCTTGTAAGTTAAGGGCAACTCGGCTCTAGCTATTGCTTCTAAATGAGAGCATGAGAAAAGTACGACTATGGTCGCTTACTACGAGTCACGCACCTTTCGAGCGATAGAGGAAACGAAGGGTTGCCCATGGGCCAGTGCCAGGGCGAGGCGTCTTGTTCTTTCTAATCCGAGTTTGTTTTTGGCTCTTACTAAAGCCAACGCAAGGGTCTCCTTCAAGTTCCATCTCGTAACAGGGTGGAACCAAAGTGTAGACTCCCTTCCGACCGTATTGTTCGTACCAATCTTCGACTTCGTACCATTGATTAGCGTCGGTGAGTGAATAAGTTTCACCGACGCGGCGTAAAACTGAGATCCGCACCTCAATCGTACCTACAGTTTCTCTGCCGCCTTTTTGAAGTTCGATATCCGACCGAAGAGCCTTGGTTTTTAAAGCAGCTTCGAACATAGTCGAGTCCTGTTTGGCATAAAACTGACTAAAATTATCAACCTTGCGGAGAATTTTACCTGTCATGCCACTGTGGACCTTAGACATGCGAAGAACGCCATCAATTAGTATGTCATATTGGAGCTGTGTGGTGCTCCCACGAAAGTTGCTTGTGATTCCAATCTCTTCACCTAGATCAATGCCAACGAAACAGCAGATGGCGCCATCCGAAGCAATATGTTGGCCAAACTCGTCGGCCGGTGCACTTGCGTTGCCTTCTTTAACATTGACCTCGCTGCTACGGTCACTACCCTTCTCGAATACAATCATAGTGAAGTGTCGATATTAGAGCTCAGCCAGACTATGGGAGTCGTCTAGGATAAGTTTAGCTAAGGCGGCGTACGCATTTGAAAGGGGCTTGGTATTCTATATTGTGAAAAAGGCTTTTTTCGCAAGACTGAAGTTTTCATACGCTTCTTTGAAAAGAAGTTGGGATGGTACGAAGTAGTGTGTTGAAGCTTGCGAAGGTTCGGCGAGGGCAACCAGAAGACTGAAGGAGTGAAGTGAAAAAGGCGTAGAAATTCGTGAATTCAAGGATGCCGAAGAAATTGTGACCGGTAGATGGTGGGGGTGACATATCACTATCTGTTGGTGAATTCGTTCACCCGTCCACAAGATGCGGTACCCCGGTCCAATCTAGCACTTCCCGTGAGATCGCAATCAGACTATTATCTATTTTATCTACGCAGTATAACAATTAGTCCCAGCTTAAATCAATAATAGCCCAATAAGTAAATTAGAGAACCTACCATTAGTTAAGCGACGGACCATCCCGGCCTAATCGAAGCTATTTCATAAACTACTCTTTCTCTACTATTTCCTCAGACAGTGTATCTGAAATTCTGATTCTGGACCAGCCATCCTTTCTTTTCCGCCTTTGGGCCCTTTCCTACAGCCTTCTCTGGATTTGGTACCAGCACGAACGTTTCGCTGAAACCCCTCAAAGGGCCTTTCTGAGGCTCCTCTAACCTCACAGAACCACTAACAGCCACCACAATTGACATACGCCTCTCTATGTCCTTGTCTTCAGCTCCGCTGCCTCCTTGCACCTTATCAGCAGCCAGAGATGTCGGATTGAGTACGTGGCAGTCAAGGGATTGAACATCGTAATGCGTGTATGGCATGTCGTTTTCAAACATTTTTTGGAAAGATCCTACGTCTGGTAATAGATTACCATTCCAAATAATTGCAGGTACAACTTTTCCATCAGTTTGGACTTCGTGGGGGCAGTAGTAGGATGATATAGTGTGGCGGGAGCCTTGGAGTGCCGTATAATACGCATCTACGAAATTTTCGGCGGCTGTGAGATGGATTAGTCGGGCACAAGAGATTAATCTAGCTGGACTACCTTCTCCGGAAACCGTTGTCAGCATGTGCTGGTCAAACCGTGCCATTTTGTGAGCTGCTGTAATTCTGTAGAATACAAGACAATTAAGTTTGCGGTTGATGCTGAGAAGCGCCTTCAAGCGAGGCGAGTCATTCATCATTCCACACATGACTCGGATGAAAATTATATTTGGGCACGTATGTTTAGTATACAACCACGGTATTTGTATCATTCCGTCATCAACATTTTAGAATAATCTAATAGGATTGGTGGCATAATTGCTATTTCATAGTTTCCGACCGTCTTCTTCGGTCACAGCCTCCGTTCGCTGCTCGCTTTTCTTTAACTCGATCCCCGCTCTTTTTTCCCATCCTTTCAAGCACTCAGTATGGCAGGCGCCTTGCTTGACAACGCTCATTGCGTCCTGCAGGTAATCTATTGCAAGGTCTGGTAATTTTGTTTCAAAACCCGTGCTCTCAATCACGTCCTTGGTTATTTTCATGTCCTTAACTAGTAGCTCTAATTGATAGCCAGATTGATATCTGCGGGTTAGTCCCTAATAACAGGTTAATTACTGGTTGATACAATTTTATCATAGATAGAAACAAACCTCATCCTTCATGCTGAACGCTGTGCTAAAATTCTTTCCAGTACCCACGTTCAAAACATCGATCATAGTCTGTGGATCAAGCCCAAATTTTTGACCAGCAACTAGAGCATCGCACAAAGCAATAATGCTTCCAACACTGACGTAATTGTTTAAAGTCTTCATAGCGTGCCCTGACCCCAATCCTCCCATGACAAACGTGAATTTACTCATATCTTTTAGTACAGGCATGGCCTTGTTGAGCGCTAGTAGAGAATCGGAACCGACCATGAGTGTGGCTCCCGCTGTGTCAATAGCATGGAGGTACTCCTGAGTGATTGGCGAATCGACTAAGTCAACTGAGAGCTTGCTCAGCTGGGCACCGAGTTCCCGAGTATCGAACGGAGATGAAGAACTCGTGTCGATTACAACTGAACCTAATCTATTCTTAGTGGCGTATCCAGCGAAAAGCCACCAGCACATACCGGCTTTTAAGCTTCTAGCAATTCCATGTTCGCCGAGCAGTACATCTCTTACTATTTTTCCGTTAGGCAGCATAGTAATTATGATATCGCATTCCTTGAATGCATCTCTCCCTACGCTAGCAATCTTGCATTTAGGATATTCATCAACGAACTTCTTCTCTCGATCACTGTCGGCATCTCGAACCACCAGACTGTATCCAGCCTTGCCTAGGCATGCGGCCATAGGGTACCCGGCATTGCCGAGGCCAATATATCCCACTGTTGAAGAAGACATTTTTGCAAAATCTTGAATGAACTATGAAGTAGCGACCTACACAACGAGATATTTAGGAGGTACCGTGGAATTATTCCGCATGAACAATGATAGATGCCAACTTACCCCACGATCGGCAGTTGAAAATTGAGGGGTGGCGGGAATCCAGTTTCCCATTATCAAGGAAAGTCGGCAAGATCAGCACTTAAATCTTGCTGTGTTGCCATGACGGTAGGCTGTTATTATTTTAATTAAGGGTTATGTGCTCAAGAGAGGTTGGCTCGATTCATGGACCTTGCTCTTAGGAGCGCTCAAGCATTAGAAGTTATTCCTATTGTTTGAATTTAGGGTTTGTAATAAAAGGTAATATACTAGGTACGATTGAAGCTTCACTACCATACTACTTGGTTAAGTTGAAACACCTACGAGATTCTAGGAACGAGTCGTCAGGATCTTTATAAAGAGAGAGCTCGGCGTAGCTTAGAGGAAAGCCTTGCTTCTTCATAGTTGATCCAGTTAGGGTCAGAATTTAGCATGTGTTTTAGTATAGATCGTTATAGTGTCGCGAAAAGAGGGTAGCTGTATAGCCGGCAATGGGTGACTGGGCGTTGGCGAGATTGATGTTGTCAGTCCGCCAAGAAACGCGGGATCGACGGTTTTACTTTTGCTGCTTGACCTTGGTTCTACATACAATCTTCCTCCCTAAACCCTAAACATCTTCGCTCCATTGTTCACTATGCTATCGCGGAGCTCCCAGAAGACGGCGCAGGTAAGATAATTGTTATATATATTGGTTTAAACTCACAGAAAGGGCGCATCTCCGGCTAACACGTTGTTTTGTTGCAGAGCCTTCTGCGGGGCGCCAGAAATACCTCACGATGCATTGCTGGACCTTCGATGGCTACAAGATGTGAGCAACAGCCTCAGTGACCTAAATTACCCACTACGAGTAAATATCTGACCATGTACTTCATAGCAATGGCTACGATCCAACAGGACATCTTCAAGCCTACTAAATTCGGCGGCAAATACACCGTTACCCTTATCCCAGGTACGCCCAAGATATTCAATGCGCTGAACAAGAGTTGACGGGTATGGAATAGGCGACGGTATTGGTGCCGAGGTATCAGAATCGGTCAAGGAGATCTTCAAGGCAGACAACGTCCCGGTCGAATGGGAACAAGTCGATGTATCTGGTATGGAGACTGGCGATAAGCACTCAGAGGAACTTTTTAGGGAGTCAATTGCTTCGCTGAAGCGCAACAAGCTGGGTTTGAAGGGTATGTAAGGCTCGACCGGTCAAATGGAGCTGTTTTCGACTTACACCGAGCCCAGGTATCCTACACACTCCAGTGGAGAGGTCAGGTCATCAGTCTTTTAACGTTGCTCTGCGTCAGGAACTTGATATATACGCCTCTATTGTTCTCATCAAGAATATTCCCGGCTACGAGACCCGTCATAAGAATGTCGACCTCTGCATTATCCGAGAAAACACTGAGGGCGAATACTCTGGCTTAGAGCATCAATCCGTGAATGGGGTTGTTGAATCACTTAAAATCATTACTCGGGCGAAATCCGAGCGCATTGCCAAGTTTGCCTTTGCCTTTGCTCTAGCAAATAACAGGAAGAAGGTTACTTGCATCCACAAGGCCAATATCATGAAGCTTGCCGACGGCTTGTTCAGAAATACCTTCAAAAAGATTGCCGAGGACTACCCAACGCTAGAAACCAACGATATGATTGTAGACAATGCTTCTATGCAGTGCGTCTCAAGGCCTCAGCAATTCGATGTCATGGTCATGCCAAACCTTTACGGAGGCATCCTGTCTAACATTGGTGCCGGACTTGTTGGTGGGCCCGGCATTGTGCCTGGCTGCAACATGGGACGGGATGTTGCAGTTTTCGAGCCCGGGTGCCGGCACGTTGGGCTTGATATTAAAGGCAAGGACCAAGCTAACCCAACTGCACTTATCCTTTCCGCCTCCATGCTTCTACGTCACATAGGCTTAGATGACCACGCCAACCGTATTTCTAAGGCTGTGTACGATGTTATTGCCGAAGGGTGAGTGTTAACTTATTTTCCTATCCCATAAACTACTAATTATGATTTAGCAAAACACGAACTCGTGATATGGGAGGCGAGTCAACAACGCATGAATTCACCCGTGCTGTTCTTGGCAAGATGGAAGCGTCAGGATAGATTTTGGTTCACACAAACGATGCACGACATTGTAATGTAGATTACGTGCGGGGTAGCGTGTGCAATATGGTTGTATTTCTAGCCGTAGATACTTTGAATGAACTGATCCTTTTCCCACTATCAGCTCTAACGCCACAACGCCTCGCTGAATGCAAATAAAGCCCATGCCAAAGTATTTGAATCCATGATTCATCCCAAGCGTGTCGAAAATTAGAAGGCAATCTTTCTCCTTCTCCCTGTATATTTGGAACTAGCTTTAACCACTTTCCCTTTCTTCTCCATCTGTTCCTTTTTCCTCATTATCCACGCCTTGCTTCCCTTCCTTTCCTCTCCCCTCTTAGCTTTATCTTTCGCCCTCCGCCTCCCATCCACAACGTCTACACCTTCCATTCCCTTGACTACCCCGGTAATATCCCCATCCAATTCTCCACCACCGACTGTTAGGACGAGATACGTCTTGGCACTCTTTGTCCCCGGATCATCCTCTAACAGCCCCGCACCAAACCCCGCGCGCACCGCCGCGTTCGATACCATGCGCTTCTGTTCCTCATTCTTAGGATAGAACTGGCACACGGCGCGGCCGCCCCGGCGTAAGCTTGCATACAAGCCATTGAAGAAACGGCCCAAGCGCCCCGCAGGGCTTTCCTCGCTCGACTCCGCATTGCAGAGCCACTGGACCGCGCTAATGCTAATCGCAGCGTCGAAAGTGCCCGGCCGAAAGGGGACGCCCTGGCCTGCGTCGGCGAGGAACAGGTCGCCCTCGACTTCCTTTTCCAGTGCAACAGCGAGCATAGACGCGGAGATGTCCAAGCCAACCCAGGTGTGCGGGCCACTAGGCGTAGTTGGGGCGGAGGAAGATAAAATCTCGCCTGAGAGTCCGGAGCCGCAGCCAACGTCGAGGATGAGGGAGGGATGACGGAGGGAGAGGAGCTCGAGAGCGCGATGCGTCATCTGTGTTTGGATGTGTTGAATACGGGAGGAAGTTGTGTACTTTCGGGATTCGGAGTCATTGTAAAAGAGATCAGGGGGGCTGCGGAGGTGTCAGTTGGAGTATTGGAGGCATAGTGGAAGGAGTACATACAGAGTATCTTCGGGGCGCGACATTGTGAGGATTTTTAGTAGAGCTTTTAAAAATGCAGAACTACTTTAAACCAGCTTAAAAGCCTGTATTGATTATGAGAAAATCAACTGAGGCAATATAGGTGGATTGGTGCACAAATATTAATATTTGCTCCCACATTCTTGAATATCAATTTCTTTATCGATAAATTTTTGGTTGAAAGCCACCACCGTTGCGGCAAAGACAACGGCCGACACTTTTTCCGGAAAGGCCACCATCAATGTAACTGACCTCATCCCTTGGCTCACATGAGCAGCACCAAGCTCGGGCAACATTCAAACATGTGGATTCTACCTCTCGTGGGCTATGTTGGCGTCATTCTAGGCTTTGGATTTCTCACATTAGCAATAGGTACTAACATTTCACATTAATCCTAAGTTTCCCGCTAACGTAAACCTCCAAACCAGCTTCCGGCCTTTATTACCTCTCAGAACTGGTGGAAGAGCATACTGTACTTGCGAAGAAGCTTCTTACACGGCTTATATACAGTATCATCGGCCTACAATCTCTATTACTCATCGTGGACCGTTTCCCACTCGGTCTGAGCATCCTCAGCATAATCTCACATGCAGTGTATGCGCAAAATCTACGGCGGTTTCCCATTGTAAAGTTGACAGATCCGCTGTTCCTACTCTCTTGCGGTACATATTCCTTACCGTGCCTGAGGGCCATGAACCCACAAAGCTCATCCACCATATGCATATGTACATATAGCTAATATATTGCAGGTCTCGTAATTTTAAATCACTACCTCTGGTTTCTTCACTTCTCCGCCCCGCCCTCACGCTCCCCTCCGGCCTACCCTTATTCTCGAGATATCTCAGCCCCTACGTTTACAGAAATAGCCTCATACTTTGGACTATGTGTGTGGCTTGTCCCTTTCGCCCTCTTCGTTTCGCTCTCAGCTGGTGAGAACGTCTTGCCGAGTATGGGCTCCGAGTACGCGACGGGCGAAGGCAGCAGCTTTGTGAGCGCTGGGAAGACACCAGCAAGCAGTAGCACAGGCGGTGCATTTGGGGATGGGAGCAAGAGGCGGGCAAGGAGTGGTACAAATGCAGGTATGGCAAAGGCGGTCGTTAACGGGGTTCGGGAATGGGTAGGCGAGACGGGCGAAGTTATGGGTTTTTGGCGTGGAGAGAAAACGAGGCCATTTTAAAGATTAAAAACTATATACTACAAATTAAGTATTTTAGCTTTCTTTATTCACGAGACAATGCCTTTGCATTGCCTTAAAATAATACGTACGTGCTTGTAGTATATATGTAACCGTAGCTCACGATAGTAGGGTACTAGTAGTCGAGTGGTGGTTAGTGGAGCTTTTTGATGTTCTAAATGCTCAAGACCCGTCGCTAGGCTTTACTACCACTCTTACATGCACTCCTTGCCTTACATCAACGTCTATCCCACATACTTACTTTCATCTTCACTTCCGCGTTTTCTGTTCTTTGTTTGTATTAAGCATCGCCCTCGAGGCTGCGGCCTCCTTGTTTGGCGAAAGACAGAAAGACTACCCTTTACAACATATTCACTATGTCATGCTATAATGGGAAGGACAAATTTGAAATATCAAAGGAAGACAGGAGTGATAAATGGTATTGACCTGACTCCCTGTGTATAGGCCACGAAGGCCATTTATGAATAAGAATAGGCGACATACGGATAGGGTAGAATTATATATCACATCCCATAAGCGTCTTTTGCAGACTTCCAAGGATAGGCTTGAAGTGAAGATATATGGAAAATGGTGGAGAGGAGGTTAATTCCTACTCAGGAATCATTACACTGAGTATTTCTCGACGTCAGCTGAAATGATTCGCACGGCCACAAATTCTATAACTTCGCCCTTCTTAAAAAGTATGGCCACCATTTCTGTGTTATATATATTAGGTAGTGGTGTTATATGTATTTAGGCTTAATCAATATACATGTGGAAGACATCTATGAACTATATACACATTTATTTGTCCAACACGATATCTTCCCTCGATGTTCGATATTCCTCTTGATTAATAGACTACCCTAAAGGCCTCTTTTATAAGTCTAGAGATAGAAGCTACCCATGAAAAGGCGCTGAAATGATTTTATACTCGATTATCTCTTATAAGCTAAGGCTTTCTATGGCCCTTGCGCCGAAAAAAAAATGAAACGTGTAAAAGCGCGTGATAAGCTACTTGTTACTTTGTTACTAAGCCATGTAGACCATGGTGAACGTTCAAGAAGTTTCAAACCCAGTCATATTGAGCAATCCGTGCAATTTCTTTAAATAATTCATGCGGTCACTAAAGTTTCACTACACAGGGCCTTGCATTCCGATGATGCATTTAAACTCACTCACGAGACAATAAGAGCACTATGCCTCCCAAAATTCCGATTCACCATTTAATCAATAGAGTGATCTCATTCGACACAACTAAAAAATTACTTTTTCCCTTCTCCTTTGATAACTCAATCTCACCATGGATGTATCAGTTGAGGCATTTTCAAAGGCAATGGGTAACATTTTACTGACAGGAAAGGACGCGGATCTTGTGATCACTTGTGGGGATACTATGTGGAAAGTTCATAAGAGAGTTCTCGAAAGTAGGTCCAAATACTGTGAGGAATATCTCCAATCGGGCGTAGTGGTAAGGATTTATTCTTCCCATTCCCATCTTCATTGAAAGTCTCATCTAAACGTCAAGATAGAAGTCACCTACTACAAAGGCACGTTGGCAACCCGCTGAATGAAAATGCACGACTAATATTAAATAAAGAGTCATGACCTTCCTCCCGTAAATTTCTCGGAATACCATCATATTGTCATCGATCGTCTCCTGGAATGGATTTACACGAACAAGTACAGCATCGATCAACCCGATCAACCTCACTTTAGCACTTCTCGTGACACAGACAATCAAATCGATCCACTGGAGATCTCTTTCATCCACATGAAGCTAGTCCTTGCCGGCTATGAGTTCATGCTTATTGGGCTTAGTAGCGTAGCCCTTGCAAAACTCAATGATTGCCTCGAGAAGGAGTGGGATGCAGAGCAATTTACACGACTCCTCATAGAGCTATATCCCAAGCTTAATAGATCGTCGAGCCCGAAATCATTAGATATGACCATCTTGCGCTATGCCGTTAAGCACCACACGGAGTTGCGGGAGCATGCTGATTCTCGGATGGCGCTAATCTTACATGCGCCTTGGAGCTTCTTGCGCGCTTGGATCGAGGGCGTGGCCTGTCGCCGCACGCGCCCAAATTATCCGTATCAACATAATCACTAAACTGTAGTGGTAGTGGTGGCGTTGGACCTCAGGCAGTTGATAAAAGATTGATGCTTGACTGAGACTGTTAGTTGATTGTTTCCATGCACATAGCTTCGAGGCCTCTTCGTTTGGCCACTGCTTGGCTATGCGGCTTTGAGACGGGCGTCTCGAGAACCTCAGAACTTTAGTATACCGAGAACAGTCACGATGTCTCTGATTTCTTGAAAACTTTCACGTATGCATACTAGGAGGCTAAGTCGAGTGTAAACTTCGGTCGCTTATAGAACTCGGAAACTAATTATCTAAGAATTGATCCTTCATTCAGCGATATCATTGAAGTAGGTTTATAGTATGTGAGCTAGTTCGGCTAGTTGATTGTGAGCAGGGACACTGATAAAAGGCACAAATCTTGGTTACCATTATATTAAGTCTTTACGTACCCAGGCTATGAAATGGATATATTGATGATCTTGATGTCCTCCTCGGGCTTCTCCTTGTATACCCTCGTGTTCTCAATCTTATGGATGACGTCAAGGCCTTGAACGGCCCTACCAAAGATTGTATGCTTATTATCTAACCAAGGCTAGAGAAAACATCAGCAAGGGAAAGCTCTGGCAGCTAGGAGCGCAGCAAAACTTACCGTCTTCTCCGTTGTGATAAAGAACTGCGAGCCATTCGTGTTCGGACCCGCGTTCGCCATGCTGACGGTATAGGGCTTGTCATGCTTCAAGGTAGAAAATTCATCTTCAAACTCTTTCCCCCAAATACTTTCACCACCTGTCCCATCACCCAAGGGATCACCTGTTTGAATCATGAACTTTCGTATCACACGATGAAATATGATGTTGTTATAGTAACCGTTTCTTGAATGTGTGACAAAGTTCTCAACGGCCTTTGGTGCGGCTTCGGGGAATAGTCGGATATGTATATCTCCATATGTAGTGTGAATGATAGCAGCTGTGCCAGTCTCTGTTGGTTTGGCCTCGACCGCCTGCTTTGCGTTGATTTTACGCGGTTTCTCATTTTGAATATCTCGTTCTGACTTGGAAATACTGCTGGAAATTAGTATTGGGATATTCAGGGTTAGTTCCTCAAAAACTTACTTTTCATCGTTTGTAAACATATAGAACCGGACCTTGCCTGATCCAGTGGATACAAGCATAGCATCACGCGCTTCAGCCTCCTGAAGAAGCGGATTATCACTCGCCGCCATAGCCACAGTAACCACGCCTTTCTTCTCAGGCTGTCCCTGATATAAGGTAAGATTCAATGTGCGGAATGGTTCCTCCTTCCCGTACACCTTCACCACACGATTAGTAAGGGTGTTGATGACTTTAGTTCCTAGAATGGAGCCATAAAGGATGAAATGGCCTGTCTCGTCAAATATGACATTAATACGATTTTGAACTGCTGGACTTTCTAGCTCTCGCTCTATGGCAAGCCTGCGCCCAAACTCAACATCATCAAGCTTTTGGATAGCAGTTCCAGCCTGCTGCATCTCCGTGATAGTTGCTATTGACTCATCATACGTTCTGTAAAGTTTACCGGAGGCGAAGTCAAAGACCCGGACTTTACGGTCCGGAAAGGAGAACGTTGCAAATTGAGAACCAGTAGGAGATATGGTGATAGACGATGGAACGGATTTGGCCTGGCTTTGATCAGTCATTGAAATGCTTACAAAACGTGATGTTTTTACCTTTTTGAATTCGAATAAGTTCGTCGAGCTCTTCATGGCGAAAACATTATCGGGCTTCTCATAGTTTTCGCCTGGCTTCCAATATTCAAGCATGCCTCCTTCATCAGCCGAAATGACACAGTCATAGTCGTTATTATACGCCATTAGCGACACTGGACTCCTATGTAAGCTCTTAATAATATGCAGTGGCTGCTGGTTTTCTCCTCGGCCATCGTATATTTTTATCCAAGAGTTTTCCTCAGAAGAGACAGCCAACAATGGAAAGGATGCGCCCCGGCGATGTACCCAGCAGACGCATTTGGACATATAATCGAGGTTGAGAATTGCTAGTAGGTCTAGGGTAAATGTTAGCATTATAATCCACCTCCAGTGGCATTCGTTGACAAACCAAAGGTTATCACGTCAAAGATCTTGACGGTCTTATCTGTGCTAGCCGTAGCAAAACTCCTCCCGTCTGCACTGACGCTCACACTTTTTATCTCCCCATTATGCGCTCTAAACTCCTTTACGAATTCAATTCCTCCAAAATCCTTCTTCCAGAATTTTACAACACCATCAATGGATGAAGTAATCAGGAAGTCGGTAAGCGGTGTAAAGGTGGTGAAGCATAGCTGGTCCCTATGCATGAGCGACTTCGAGTAACGGGCACTCGTAGGTAGAGCTGCAATGTAAAGCTTCTCGTAAGGAAGCTTGCGGCGCTTCTTTTTTGGAGCTGTGGAGGGAAGGGCAGGACCAAAATCATCATCATCTGAGGAGGTGTCTGGATACAGGATTAGCAAGTCTGGGAGAATTGTAGCAAGTCACACATACCGTCGTCTGGTGATTTATCGATGGGCTTCTCATCTACTTCCATTTCTGACCGTGACCGCTTTGCCGGGCTTACTGATGCCAACCCATCAGTCTCCATTGTTCCTGCTGGCATATGGAAACAACCCTTAAAAAGAGTCTTAGTGTCGGAGAGCTGGCGAGGTTTCACAATCGAGAATGATCGCAAAGGTGATGTTGTCGCGAAAATTACACGGTCACGTGCAGACAGAATGTTTGTATATTTCAAGAGATCGTATCCTGGAACTTGACGCTTTAACGCACGGAATGCATGCCGTTACCAATATTTGAAGCTTCTATAACTTGCTTAATCCCTGCAAAAGAAGTCTCCACATCGAAAGGCTCACCTCCGTCGGCTTAATGATCCTCCACCTCCGCCTCCGCATCTTGAACTTTTCTGCCTGAGCTCTCTAGCTACAACAAATCTCTCATTAACAACAATCGCCCCATTTGAGGCACTCTATGGCAGTATGGCACCTCCCACAAAACGCCGGAAAATCTCTGCTGTTGAGGAGATAACCTTTGACCCTGCCGCACGCGAGGAATTCCTCACAGGCTTCCACAAACGCAAGCTAGCGCGAGCAAAGCACGCACAGGAAGAGGCTGCTAAAAAGGAGCGGGAAGAGAGAGTCAGACAGAGAAGAGAGGTACGATTCTTCTGTAGACCCGAAATCCCCCAGAACGAGTCCCTTAGATCCTGGAAGTGCATAGAGAACGTTCGTAGGGCCTGTCACTAATACATGTTATAGTTGAGGCAACAACGGAAGGAAGACCTGGAGCGACATGTTCAGGAGGTTAATGCACTACTGAGGAAGGCGAATGGTGACCTTGGCGAAGAAGGAGAAGATGAGGAGGACGAGGCAGCGGACGGGGAAGGCCCGGAAGAAGAGTGGATCGGATTTGAGGAGCCAGCGGAGATAAATCGAGAGGAGGAGTACATTGACGAGGATAAATATACTACTGTTACCGTGGAGACTGTTGATATATCGAAGAGCGGGTTTGTCAAGCTAGAGCAATCTGGATCAGATGAGGATTCAAAGGGTAGGGAGGAAACTGCGGTTGGATCGAAGTCACAAACTTCAAACAAGCGGATATGGACTAAGGAGAAGCCTTCGAAGGACAGACCAAAGAAGAAAAAGAAGAAGTTCCGATATGAAAGTAAGGCGGATCGTAAGGTCACAAGATTAAAGGAGCGATCGAAAAATAGAGACCAAGCAAAAGCTCGTCGAAGTTAGTGCTTGCTGGGTCGAGTATGGTAACGACCCTTTCGATTATTGCATTTGCATCGATGCAGTAGTCGTCCAAAACAGAAGTAACAGACCGCCATAACCACGAGTGCATGCTTGCCGTTGACAAAGGGGATAGCTACGGACAACGCGCTGTAACGCAGTCTTGATCAAGCTCTAACAGGAAGAAGCAACCACAAAAATAATATAAAGGGAATCCCCGCTATAGCCACGCCCATGCCCATGCTCACTAAGCCCATGGAAGAAAATTAAATGTTTCCAATCTCGGCCACGAAGTCGTTCAACTCCTTCTTGGTGTCAGCGTACTTCTTAGCCATCTCCTCGTATTTAGCCTCCCACTGGTCCCGAGATGCCTCTAGAGCTTGTACTTTCCGTTCGTAATGGCCAGACTTGACGTCGGTCTGGCGGAGCCTGAAAGTATGAGTGTTAACCCAAGTTTGGTGATAAGAAACCACGGGAGAAACTCTCTCAGGGTATAAGAATAGTGAGAGCATACTTTTCATTGAGTTCCCGAATAGTCCGATCGGACTCCTCGGCCTCCTCCTCAAGTAGTTGTAACTTGCGCTGTAGGCTCTCAGCTTGACTACCGGCTTGCGAACTCGAGTCGGCACGCTCTTTATGCTCTTTGATCTGGCCTTCGAGTTTCTCTACGTCGGCTTCAAGTACCTGATTCTTGTGTTGTAAGGAAGTGATTTCCTGCTCCTTGGAGAGATTTTCGGTTTCAAGGGCCTTGACTTTGGCCTTGAGCTCTTCGACTTTGGCAGCGGAGTCGTCAGCCTCTAAGCGGAGGGCGTTCATGCGCTGGGAGACGAGTTAGCCTAATCACTCTTTTTTCCCTCGTGAACATCCTATTTGAAGTGAGGTAATTTCTGGGCGGCTTCAAGAATTTGGGTAGACGCATGAGGAGTGCATGGAGGGGTAGTTTTTAGATAACTCACCGCCTTGATTGCGTCCATGATTGATTGTAAAATTGGTTATTTGCTAGTTAGGTTGAGGAAAGCTTATAAGATAGTGCACCAGGTTATGAGAGGAGGAAAAAGTTTCCTTGGTGTGTTATTATTATTGGAGGAGTTTGGACGAAGACATCGGTGTGTTCTAGTTGCGGCGTTTTGAGTTGTCGCGCTTGTCTTGGCACCCCTCGCACGTGCATGTGAGTTGGGCCCCACACTGTCCCATTTCTCCAGCAACCCGCAATGCAGCATAGCTATCTGTTCACGGTATAAAAGATTAGCGTAAGGCTCGGATGTCCTAAACAGTAGACGGAAGGATGAGCCTTCAGCAAAACTAGGCTTTAGGTGAACCATCAAGAGCCCAAAAAAAGCTACCCAAGTGTATCTTACATTGGATGAGTTCAAGAATCCCCCTCACTCCTTGAAGGGGCAAAAAAATGTCGCTTCTGTGGATCGAACACAGTACCTCCAGATTCCCTCTGAACACAGATTATAAACCGAAGTGATAGGCTTCAGTCTGGCGCTCTCCCAAGTGAGCTAAAGCGACTTGATGAATGTGGCACAAAATAAGTGTATAAAAGTATGCTCATGTCAAAATATCTCCATGGTTACCTCAGGAGGCTGACCCCACTACGGTTCCACTGCGGCTCGAGACAGCAGCCCCCAGCCGCTAGATCCAGCCCAACGCCTAGGCAGCCGCTAGGCCCTAAACAGAGAACGCAGCTATCCACGCATAGAAATAAAAATCCCTAAATAACTTCCTTAATTAATGCTTGAAGTTGCTCAACGGCATTTAGTGTTACCATAGGTTATTATGAATTAGATTATCAAATAGGTCATCCTAAGTTTTCCATCTACAAATTTAGGCAATCAAGCTGAAACCAAATATATCATGCAGTATAAACAAGGCTTAGAATTTAATTCTTCTTTTCTCACTTCGTAACCAAAATTTATGCATCGAGTTTTCTAGGTGCGGGACATTCAATGGGGTATTGGCTAATGCAAAACTCGACTTTACGGCTATGAGAGTTTAAAACCTAACATATTGGCTATTTTTAATCGTTCAGCAAGACGAATTGCGAAACTAGTGTTTGGACTCAAAAGCATTCTGGAAGCATCGCGGATACCGCCCGTGGGAAAGCTTCACATAATATATTGACTCGACTTAAGAAGTTTGCTATACAATAGGTAATAGGCTCTAGGCTCTAAGCCCGAAGATATAGGAACCGAAGAATTTATAACAAGGACAGTGAGTTATGTTGAAATTTAAAAGTAACTGTTGGTTGTTATGAGAGAGTCTGTGTATATGTATTATGAGTGTTAGAACACAATTAATTCGCCACAGTATAATAGCATGATGCCATGGTCAAGGGACAGTTTCGAAATGTTTGGCGAAATAGTATTCAAATGAATGGTTATATAGTTATGTTCTGCTTTTTGGTTCTGGCAGGCGATGAAACTCGAATCTCTTCCGGGATGGTTTGTCCGCCCCGGCGTTGTCCCCTTGGCAACAACCAACCTCCGAGTAAACAACATAACGACAACACTGCCAACAACCGTCAACACTTCTAGCTCACAAACGATTCTCAATGTGATCAAGCAGAATGGAACTGCTCGCCGCAAATGATCAAGAAAACCTAGTGCACAGTCTCCAGACAGCTGCCACTGGGAAACAGCTTAACAATGGCCTGAAAGGGTTCGGATCAAAGACTCCAGGGAACAAACCCCCAAAGACGCCATTCAAAATCCCGTTAAACGATGAAAATGCGCCTTTCAAAGCTGGGAAGTCGGTCCTTGGAACAACTAAAAAGGCCAATCGAGACATCTTGACCGGAGGGAAGAAAGGCGGGGATCTTGACAAGAATGCTTTTGTTACTCCAGCCGGTATGAACTCTATACATGCGGAAAACGAATCGTCGGGGAATCACATTAGCTGATAGATTAACAGGCCCACGCACTCGAGCTCCCTTGGGTATGAAAACGACCAATGCGAAGACCAAAGCCTTCGAGACTCCTGCGCCCTTATCTGGATCTGCCAAAACTCAGAAGAAGACGAGTCCCCGCCTCCGCCGACCGAAAGTCAAGATTCACCAAGCAGAACCCGTTAAAGATGATGCCTTGGAAGGGGAAAGGGAGATCGAGTATATGCCCCCAAGAGGAATTCGTAAGTCTGGATATGGTATTATAATCTGCGAAGGCTAATAACTTGTAGCTCTCCCTGATGAGCCCGAAGACTGGCCTTCTGATATGAAGTATCCGATGCTCGAAGGCGCCAACTTTACCCGTGGCATCTACTCAACCTACTTTAACCCGGTTGGGGACGATGGCCTCACGCGTTCCGAACGAGAAGACCTCGAACAGAAAGCGAAAGAGGACAAAAAGAACGAGGATATTATGCAAAAAGCCCTGGACGATATGTTCAAAGAAGTCGAGAAATCAGTCGCTGAAGGTTTACTCGGCAAGAAAAAGGATAGTACTATAGAGGAACGAGAGAATAGCCGGAAGGCGCCACCCGCCCGCAAACCACTGGCTTCCAAAGCTCCCTCAACCGTCGACTCTAAATCCGCCGCAGCCGCTCTCTCCCCACTCCCGAAATCCGATTTCGCCGCTCCTACCACAGCTATCAAGTCTCGTCTTCCATCTCGCCTCGTCTCAAGTAAGAAGCCTATGCTTATGAACCCCTCCGTAGCCCGCCACGCTGCAGCAACAACGGCTTCTCGCACCACGATTGGTTATTCCCAAGGTCGTATTGCACCATCTTCCACACGTAAGCCCTTATCCAACCTCGTGAGGAACGCTCCCGCGAGCACAGTGTCCAACACGCGGGGGCGCGCTATTAGCACGCCCGCAGTGCCCTCATCACGCGGTCTATCGCGTGCATCCTCTGAAGCGACCATTACACCTGGCCGCTTTGCTAAGAATGACTTCACCTATGAGGCTGAGGATGAGCTGTTGGAGAAGATGCAGCATGCCAACTTCGACGAGGTAGACGACGAGGATTTGGAGGATTGCATGCGCGGGTACATGCCAGCATCTTTGTTGGATGATGATGAGTACGACGACTTCAGGCTGGAGGTTCCCGTAATTTGAGGGGTTGATGGAGTGATTGCTGGAGAAAATTGAGGTCGAACTGGTCAGGGTTTCTCTCTGGAAACTTGAACTAGCGTTCGTCGGTGTTTTGGCGCTTTAGGACTATTGGATAAAGCAGACTTGGCATTGTAAGCGGTGCTTCACTCCTGTTATTCTGTATAATATTCAATAAGGAGAATAGGTTTTAAGCTTTTTTTTGCGTGTTTTGTCGGGTAATTTGTGATTTTTATATCCTGCTACATTCGTATCTAATGCTTGCCTTCAATGTGCATCCTCATAGAAATCAGGAATATATGTTAAGTAGAGAGCAGTAGCATGAGGGGTACTCTCAAAGTCCTCGGATTGTTTCCATTTAACATCACATAGTCTGCGTCAGCCGTACTATGTAGCTATTGTCGGTTCTATAGATGATTGCTCTTGTCGTATAGCAATGCCCAGAAAGGGGAACATGAAGAATCCGCGATAGTCTGGCGAATTTGCATAAGGAGGGCGACTCATTATGTTCGGTACGGTTCAAATATCCCACTATCTCATTGATATTTTGACTTTCGTCTTCCAATATCCTGTTTAGACCCAAACCCCTCGCTATGATTACGTAGAGCAGCCGTCGATGCATGCGACGTTTGACCCAAAGCCGAAAGACCAGAGCGAAACGCGAAAGCAGCTAGTCGAGCGCCTCAAGCTCAAAGAGCAAAAAAACCCTGAAAATGTAGTCAACCCAAGTCCGTCCGAACCAGAAAATCAAGGCGGGCACACGTATGCAGAATGCAACTGCGGCACACACCTTCACAACATAGACTGTGCCGGCCCTAAAAAATGATGAGGGATGAACGCCGCGGTACGCCATGGATCGCCATGCTGAAACCCGATGATAAAATAATGAGGCAAAATAAGGCAAAAAATAAGGCAAATGGTGTAAAATGTGCCAACGGGCCGCGACCAAGAATAATAGATACGAGGGATAAATGAGGGATGAATGAGGCATAAAACGTAAGGCGACATAGCAGCGTATATCTGAGACACTAAAAGGATATGTGGGAGTGAAGCTGCAGATGAGTCCCTTTCTATCCTATTGATAGTTGCCTAACAGCAGTCTGCTAATATTACTATCCTGCTGATCATTCATCCTGTGCATAGAGATTCTGGTTGAGGATCTTGTTCATGGTGAACATGTGCACACGGTCTTGCTTGAACACGGCTCGCATTGCCTCGTCACACCGGATCTGGCGCTTATCGTTGGGGTCTTGCAAGTCCCTTTCTTTTACGTATTTCCAGATTTTCTTGACTGTTTGAGGGCGAGAGAGCTATTTTTATGTTAGTAGGCAGATAACAAGTTTGGATGAAACGAGCGGTTTTGTAAGATCCTGTTTTGAAAGGTAAAGCCATGACGAATATGACTAAAATCATAACTCACACTGGTCTCGCCTAAGAGTTCTGATAGTGCCGGAGAGAGCGTCATCGGTTTCTGTATAATAGGAAAGCAGTCAGTGTAGCCCCTTCCAACCACCTATAGAATATGAGGGTAGATCCAAGCATACGTGAAAGCCTCCGGTCCGCTTCACCTCCTTCTTTTCCCCACCACTTCCAGATTCTAGGTCACTGTCATCGTCAGACTTGACCTTCTTTGCGCTCTTCTGTTTCTTCTTCGCGGCCTTGTCCTTCTTCTTGACTACCGGCGCTCGCTTTTTAGTATTCCCTCCTCTCGTCGATCGCGCGCGCATTCGAGCATTCTCCTCCGCCTGTAGCCGCGCCGCGAAAGCCGCATCATCCTCCTCCACCGATCTGCTGTTCTTTTTGTGTTTCTTTTTGGGTGGGCTAGGCTCCACCTCGGAGAGTTCAGATTCTTCCTCAGTTTTCGCGCGCTTCTGAGGCGAAGACTGAGTGGAGGCACTACCCGGTTCGGAAGAGTCGCGAGCGGTAGTACTCTTAACACCATTTGTAGTAGACGGGTTGGCGGTAGAAGCCGGCTCCGCAGGCTCGGAGCCCTCAGTCTGGCCTTTCGAGTTCAGTTCATGATTGAACTTGTCGAAACGCGCCATGATCAATTGTGTGACTTGGTCCTGAAGTTGGAGGTTAGAAAATGGCTGAACAAGCTATCCCTAAGTATCCCATACTTTCTGCGGCGTAATATCGTAGGGCACCTGCGCCTGCAGGCCTTTGCGGATGCGCTTGGCTGATATGGTGTTGAGGTCACTTGTTGCCAATATGCCATCTATGATCGCAGAATATGAAGCTTCCACTTCTGGCGGTAGAGCTGAAATATATAGGTCAGTATAAATAAGACTGCTTCAGGGTACAGCGCGGGGGCCTTACCAGCCATGTTGGAGTGGTGAGTTGGTGGTCTGCGGGAAATGACAAGAAGGCTTGCGAGGAGGTCGAGAAGTCTGCTATGGGGGCTGGATACCTCTGTAGGCGGGAGCAAAAGTAGCGCTGCTTGAGCGACAGAGCTTTGTGGAGGAGGATGGAGAAATGGTGGTGGTCAGATAATTGGGCGAATAGACTTATTAGGAAATCAGAATGCAAGTTGTACGATGGGCGCGGAGCACCATGTATGGTGGTCGAGAGGGGTATTTTAGGTAGCGAAGATATGCAAGGTAAGTGCAGAGCACTAATTCTTTTGCATAAGGGAAGCTCCTACTGCCTGAGGGTGGGCTGGGCAGCGATGAAGATGAGGGTCTGGAGGATGCTCGGCTTGGAAGTCCAGCGAGCGTGACGCTAATAAGCCGAGCGGGCGATCCAATCCAGGCACGAGCACAGACGATGAACGGTAAGTAGGAGGCTGGGAGCCCGCGAAGAGACATGTCGGCGCCAGGACATGTGTTTACTTTGACGGGTGTAGTGCTTAGAGTAACAAGCTCTGCCAAATGATTCACTGAGTTGTGCATCATCTATAACTACTATAGTGGTATACTTCCGCGGTAGCTTTCCGCTCACATAACCCCACACCCGATCCCGTACATGGCCCTCTCAACCTCACGCTTAACCGTGAACCAGTCAGCCCTGCGCTCCGCGAACTCATAAACCTCCTCAGCTCTAAATATTCCGTAGTAGCGATCTGAGTCAGCAATGATGGTTGCAATCTCCTTCGCATGCTCCGGCGAAATTAGATAAATTTGCGAAAGCTCCCGCAAAGCGCTGAAGTACTGCGGCAAAGTCTTGTTCCTTAAAGTGGCTATGTACGAATGGTAGGCGTTCATGTCGCTAGGAATGGTCAGTGAGCGACATAATAGAGACAGGAAGCGCCGAAAACCCGTACCTAATCAGCTTCACTGCGCCATCCACGCTGATCCTCTGGCGCTTGAGATGCTTGCACAGCGCAGTAAAGAGGCGCAAGCCCACTTCTTGATTGAAGACATCCAACATATTCTTGTCCGTGCTCCCGACTAGCATACTTGTATGCGACGAAACAATTTCCACAATCTTTTCCGCTGTTTGGCTAGGCCCGATATCCATTATCTGCAAAACCCCATCGGCGGTGGCGGTTGGATTAAAGTCTGTGGGCAATTGTGTCGTCGCACATATGTATTCAACCTCGTCCATAAGCACATCTATACCTTTATTTAATCCTGCCGCAACGCGCTCGTCTAGCATCTGTTCAAATCGCTTCTTCTCTTTAACAGCTGGACTAAGAAAGTCGTCACGGTCTGACAGTTTTGCCGACACCATCTCCTGTAAATAGAACACGTCTACCATCTGTTGAATAAGATCGCCGACATTGACCAGTTCTAAAAATGTGACTAGGGGCTCGACACCTTTCCGACTGTGATCACCTACTTCTCGGGGGTTGTACGACGAGAGGTGATTGACGGCTTTGTCAAAGCCCGTCTTGATGTGACGGCTTCCGAGAACCTGTAAAAGACTAATAAAGATATTTTCGCATTGCTCCCTTGCTTCCTCTCCGGATTGACCGCCTAGTTTTACGAATAGAGCTGCTCGCTCCAGACTTGATTTTGCCGTGTGTATAAGATTAAGAGCTACTTCAATACTGAAAAGAGAACGAATACCTTCTAGTCGCGAGTTCATTATTGCCGCTTTTGCGGCGAGTTCTGTGTTTGGTGCCTCTGACCTTGATGATGCCGACATTTCGCCCGGTATTGGCGTTCCTGATCTCGAAGTTGGGGGTTCGAGAGCATCTCCGCTAACAACCGCAGGAGCCGTCGCCGGTTTGCTAGCGCCAAAAGGAGTTGGAATTGTTGATACAACGTTCATAGGCATCATCACCACTTTCTTGAAAGAGGTGAGAAAATC
This sequence comes from Glonium stellatum, assembly GCA_001692915.1. Taxonomy (NCBI): domain Eukaryota; kingdom Fungi; phylum Ascomycota; class Dothideomycetes; order Gloniales; family Gloniaceae; genus Glonium; species Glonium stellatum. Next base: position 35,838 of record KV748735.1, on the reverse strand, counting down.
ACGCTTCACGGCTTGTCGGTTGACATTCGCCATGAAAAACGATTCTGTCGACTGCTCTTCATCAGAGAGCCTCTTTTCCCATGCCTCAACTTCTGCGTCAGACTTGCGCTTGAAGAAGTCGAGCTCTTCCTGCAGGTAAAGATCGACATGGGGCTCAAATATGCGAGCAACAATTCGAGTACATTCTTCCTGGAAGTTAGACTGTGATCCTTTAGTAGGTTTGAGTGATTGAGCGAATTGCAAGCCTTGCTCAAAGACACCAGAGACTGCTTTAAGATAAACCTCGATGCTCTTCTCGTGAGCTTCATCAAATAGACTAGTGACATATTCTGATATGATGTCTTCGGCCACTCGGTCTAGAAATGGCATCAAAACATCGATGACAGGAGGAAAGACACGATCAATGATCAGACCTTCGTCATTTAAGGCGGTAGCTAGGCCGTGGAAAAAGTCGTGTGATGGTTGTAGAGAAATATAGCCAGGAGTGGTGTCCCGTAAACAATCAGCTGGGTTTCCTAGTCTCTCCTTATCCAGCATCAATGGGTGGTTATGGATGAAGCTGTCGATCCCGGCTGTACCGCCGTTCAACGTGACTAAAACATGGGCGTATCTCTTCATCCGGCCATCGATGTCATTTGCTTCATAACCCTGCTCAAATTCTCGTAACACGGCGTTCTCAAAAATACCCATCATCGAGTTTAGCTTTTCTTCCCTATCATGCCATCCTTGCGCGAAATCACTCCTCGCAAAAACCCTAAGCTGGGATAACATTTGTGCTTGATGTTCTGGATCGCGATATGTTCGGAATAAGATAGGATCTGTATGGCTGGTAGATTTAACAAGGTCAAAGTAATACGGTGCCAGAGCTCCGTATATTTTCCCATATTCCTGCCGTGCAAGTCCTCGTATGGAGCGCACCCTCGAGAACACTTTTAATGCCATTACCGGATCCAAAGAAAAATATTGACCCGGCCGGGAGGATCCATTGGGCGACAATGCCATAGCATCAAATCCACTATCCAGAGTCCCCTGGCGTAGTCGCGAACTACGGTCTAGAGATTTACGCTGCTTTTCTTCCTCCCAACCAGCGTCAAAGAGCGTAACATTTATTTTCCGCTCACTATCGCCTCCACCAGCTATCCCATTGACGCTGCCATTCAGCCCTACGCCTGTTCTCCGGGCTTCTTCTGCTTCTTTAGCTCGCTGGGCTTCCAGTTTTCTCCTCATGGCCTCTTCGAACCTCTGTCGAGCTTCCACCTCATTCCAGCACCCCATGCTCTTTAACCTCTGAATCCACCGTGTGTCATCATAAACCATCTCCTGCATACGCTTGGAGGTCCGAGCAAATCTAAGTAGGTCGGGAATAGGAAGGTAGTCAAGGATGGTAGCGATGAGTTCTAAGGCAATCAGGAAGTATTATCCAAGTTGACCAATGTAACATACCCGCTGGCAGTACTGGCTTCGAGTCAATAATCTGCGTAGCTCGTAATGAGCTCAGGACATGTTGTCGTGTGTGCTCTTCGGGCACAGCGGTTCTCTTGAACGAAGACATGGTGGCGGGTAACTCTAGGGATATCTACAGCGTATGTTGAGAGGTTAAATCGGTGGGTTAGTGTAACTTCTTCATTTCGGGGTCCGTGGCTGCCTTCGGTGTCAGCATGAGAGCTCATTCATCGCTTGGCGGCTAGTGTTGTGCATCGCGAGGGATTGAGAGCGGGAGTATTTTTAGCGAGCTGCTTTCCCTTGATGAATGCGACCCTGGTGATGCGGTCAGCTTCCTAGGGTACACTACAAATGTTGAGTGCATTATATATCATACTAGGTATTCTTCGGCATTAAATTTACTTTACATTATATATGGATTGCTCACGAAGCCGTTGCACTAGTGAGAAAGCACAACGTATATGAATATATTATTGCATTAAACATAGACTTCCCCACCAATATATACAATATAAAATTACTGTCACCAATCTCAAATGCGAAAAGCTATAAGCCTACATTATGTACTATACTTCTCTCCAATTCTTCCAGTGAATTATAAGACGGCCAAAAATCCTGCTATAGCGACACTAATACCAACACCGGAACCCATGTGGTGCCCAGCAACGTTCGAACTAACTGCCTGAGCGGATGCAGATATGGCTGCAGCTGCAGAAGAAACAGCGGATGCCGCAGATGAAAGAGCAGATGGCGCGGAAGGTGTGCCGCTAAGAGCAGCTGAGGCGCTGGTAAGAGCTGCAGATGCGCTGGATGCACCGCTGGCTGCACTAGCTGCAGACGCGCCTGTAGCAGAGGCGGTTGCTGGACAAGAGGCAATGGTAGGAACGGTAATGCCATAGGTGCTGCATAACTGCGAGGCAAAAGTAATTGTTTCTATTGTCCACAATTGTAAGTATGGATTTTGCAAGTTTGGCTTGAATACGAACTTTGCGTGTCGTCGGCGCTGCAAGACTTTGATACGCAGCAAGAAAGACTACTTATGAGGTCTTTGTTTGAACAAATGCACTTAATATCGAGAGTTTGGCAGCTACCAAAATTCGAGCCTACACATGATTGCTGCGTAGACTTAGTAATGTGCTAAAAAGAGGCGAAGAGTACATGTACTCACTGCACATTTAGGTAACCCATCAAGAAGCTGCGCAACGGCAAAGGAGCTCAAGCTAGCAATGAGTGCGACCGAGACGAAGCGCATTGTGTCCCTAAGCCTATACAAACACAATAGGATAGTGTGTTGTAAATTGCAATGCAGGAAATAGCTTGCGGGAATATAGGAAAGAGATAGGATAAATCCGCAATACTGCGAGTGGATGGGGTGGTGTATGGGACGGAGTGGTCAACAGAGGGGTTTAACAAAGAAATGGTTTGAGTTTCCAGACTCGGATTAAGCTGAGTCTCGAGTTGCCTATTTAATTATTGGCGCTAACGAGGGGGCCTCGGTGGATGTAGGCGTGGCTGCATCTGAATCGCATCTTCATGCAGGCCCACTAACTTTCTTACCGTTGGAGGCCTTGAAGGTGCATATTCAAAAAGGGCAAGCGGATATGGATCTCACTGATGTCTCTACAGCCTTGCTTCTACTCGTCTTCCCATATGCTTAGCTAATCGCTACCAGGGAGCTACCTATTCTCTCTTACGCTCTCATTGTCCCCTCTGACCTGTTTCTCAAGTAGAGCCATTTGCCCCTCCTAATAACTTACTCAATGCGTTAATACCAAAGCTCTAGGTATGTTAGTTTCAAAAGTGCTCGTAGCTAGCCACCCAGCTAAATACCCACATAGTCCCAAGGCGGTTTCACAAATGCGGGGAATCCCTGATCTACTGGCAATATGAGCACACTAGCTATAGCAACGATCGACGATTACCGTTTCTGCGGCGCGGCGTTAGGCTTCCTAACCTTTCATTTCGCGTGAAAGAATAAAGCCAAGGCATTGTATGATCATGAGCCACTTTCAGCAACTGTATTACCCTCTTCCTAGATGCGGCAACGACAGTAGGCGTAATTGGCGATCTAGAAGCACATAACCGCGACTTGCGCCAGCCATTGAGATACGACAAGGCGTTCAACAGGCATAAACATCCTTCTAAACACTCAGCCCCCCTAGCCATCATGAAATGCATGTAGATGTACCTAATGGGGTGGACGATAAATGTTCCGTGGGTCAAAGGTCGCCATTTCTATGTTGTATGATTACAGAACACTAAAATCCGCCTTGATAACGTGAATGAAAACCGTAATACATAGCCGCAACGTTCGGGCGCAACCGGCCCCGGCTGTACATACTCTAGCTGAATCGTAACTTCTCATCAATTCTAAGCCTCTGTACCGGCGAATGTTCATCCTCGCCAGATCGCAATTGGGTCTGCTTCTATGCGTGAACCCGTCGGAACTTGCAAAGCACCAAAAACGCCGTTTCGGTACTGTCAAGTTCTGCGCACGTCAATTAGAAGGGTAAGTTCAATTTCGCTCAGCTCAAGCAGGCGTCGGCTGTACGGAAGTCCCCGGACCCCTGGAAGCCATCCACAAGGCTGTTTCTTTGGCTGTCTCTCCGGCTGACAAGGCTTGCGTCGGGTCTCTGAAACTGGAGCCTTTGTTGCAATGAATGCCGGAAACGAGAGCGTTAAATGGCAAAAGCGAACAAAATCCGGGCTTGCACTTCAAGTAAACCCTTAGAATTATACAAGCATGCAATGTGGCGCTTCACAGAGTAAAGCTGGTTGAGAATATGTCGAATGCTGTTCGTGCTTGTGCTGCTTCGCACGCGATCCAATGGGATAAAAATATCTCACCCTACCACAGCCGCGAGGATTTCCCTTTTGTCTATGTGCGATTTGTATCGCCCATTCGAAATTTCCCGTCCGAGGTCTTTGGCCAGTTAACGCTGCTCTGAAGATTTTTGCGAGCCCTGCGGCAGTGCGCAGACGCACAAGGCTGCTGAGGAGCGAGACCATGCCATACCTACTCGCTGGCAATGGCCTGTGAAGCGCGAAAAGACGATAATAAAGGAGCAGAAGCCTCACCCAATGTTCACACGCTGCGAATAGTCATTGCGGCTTTGGGCGGGATGCGCTACGGTCTACATCTAGAGGCAAACTCCACGCACGTGGAACCCTATATCCCCAAAGATGACATGTTTACACGACACTTGGCACGGCGCAATGCGTTACTTTAATAGCCTCATTATTTCGTTTCAAAACGAGCAAAATCGCGCACAAGGAGACGATGGTAGTTGATACGAGTTCTCTAAGCGCCGCCTACCCGGTCGGAAATCAGTGCTTGGCCAGTAAAAGGCAGGGCGTACACCGTCGCTTTTCTGTCTTACTCTCCTTGCCTTCCTCAAGTCCTCCATCGGGTCCTTCAGTTGGGCTACAGAGCGCTCATCGTGGGGAGGCGCAGCCCGCAACGCTTCAACCTGCTGGCAGTGTTTCTCCCGGTCGGCTGAAGAGTCATCGAAGGAAAAAGGAGCTTCGCGCCGTCATAAACATTGGGGCATTTCCAGCCCCATTTCACTGACCGACAGTGTGATGCGCTGGTCTTATAGTATTCACGGTCGTGTACCTTGCATGAGAAACCGCAAAGCAGACCCAGTCCGAGTGGCTGTTTGTGTGCGCCTTGAGTGTGCCCCATCAGCCTCAACACTGCACAGCCGCAGCACCCAACAACAACGCCAGGCAACAATAATGGTCCTCTCACCATTCAGATGCCACGCTGGTCCCCCAGGAGCCTCTCTCAGGCTCCGTGGCTCCAGGAGAGTGACGTGCGAAAGCCAAGCGTGGCTTTGCAACTTCCAAATGACCCGCAGCTTGGCCTCCGCCAGCCTTTGTTGCCCAGCGGGAAATCTTTAACAGCGGGCCACGTTCATGTCGTGTTCACGTCGCGCCGAGACCGACCACCCTAATTGTCAATATTCGAGAACACGCCAGAACAGGGCCGCAGGGCCATTCTCAGGGGTCCCTTTCAACCGTCCAGTCATGAGTCTGAAGAAGGAGGCGAAGCCCAGATACTATCGCTTTGAGACACAGTTTGGCGATGGTTTGGGACAAATCGCCACCCGAGGGCTCCGCAGGACAAGGCCTACAAAGAAGGCGGACGTTTCTAACTGGTGAGCATGCAAAAGAGTGAAGCTACTTCGATAAGGCTCTCTCCGCGCCCGATTATCAGGATGAAAGTGGTCCCAGAAAAAGCGCCACACCGTGCTGGAGGCCTCCGCCTTACACGTCCGTCCACCCACCCCAGAGAATACATAATAAGCTGAAATGTCTAATGCCTGAGTATAAATCCAACAGAAAGATCTTCCATAACACACTCATCAAGATATATTAAGCACTCAAGTCCTTCAAGTCCTTCAAGTCCTTCAAGTACCTCAAGTACCTCAAGCACTCAAGTATCTTAAGCACTCAAGTACCTCAGACATATCAAGCATACCACCTATCTCCTCCAAATCACGCATCAACATGAGTTTGAAATCATCACTCAAGCAAGCCTCCCAAAAGTCGGCCAGCCTACAACCCAGAGACGGCGGGTATCTAAACAGGGTCTGCAAAACGGTAAACCGGACCACCATGGTGTCGGCCGCTTCATATGGTGTACCCAACAGTGCTCAACCTCGGGACGGTGGTTAAACAATTTTCCGATGCGTAGGTATACTCTGAGAGCCCCCTGATATTTCTTCTCCCAAGCTAAAGCTAACATACTTTTAAGGCAATTATGCGTCCAGAAAGATTAGATGAATCATGACATCGAACTAGTTTGAAGGCCTTCGAAGCACTTTATCGAACTTCGGTGCTTCATACGACGGACTCTATTAGGATGAGGTCTGAGACCTCATACCCAATTAGGCTCCATGCACCATATTTTACGAACAACCTATCACTACAATCTCCACAACCATTTCGGCTCCTCGAATATTTCGGCGTTTCTTCGGCAACTTTTAGAATTTGATTGAGCGTTCTGCATTGCATACTGGACTGGTGTTTATGTATTAGAATTATGGGATTAAAGTTCGGATAATGGCGAATTGGATTGATGGAGGATTTCTTATTCATGGAAATGTACGGCTTGCATCTCGGGGCGTTTTAGATAGAGAAAGCCCTGCTGTCCCTTTTCGTGGATTCAGGCTGGTCAGTCACGGGACTTTTGGGATGGATGGCGTCGCGGTATTTGTATTCAACAACGCTGTTGTACTTATCATGTACAGAGGGATTTTTGTTCTATTACGGGCGGGGAAAGTTGATGGCGTTTGATTAGGGGAGGAGCGAGAGAAAACTGGCTTGTGCCTGCGTCCCCGCTGCAGGGGCGTCTGCGCGCTGTCCTGGTTTTAGACGTCGGTTAGCATCCAATCTAGACCGACATTGTCGGTGAGCACTGCATTAGGCGGCTTCACAAGACTTTTACCAAACGATAATGTATTCAAGCCTCTAATTTGAGGAGATCTTCCACCATATGTGCTTTGAATCACACACATTCCCGTGATGAGCTGATCAGGTTTTTTAGCACAGTTTCTTTAGGGTTACTATTTTTGGTCCCTAGTCAACTCTCTTAGCTTCTCTGCGAGGCTCCTATAAAGTCAGACTTCTCATTACACCTTCCTTTATTCCAAATAAATTCCATCTCCGTTTTCTACTCGGTGCAGATATTGTCCCTCCAACTAATTGGGTATGAATGATGTGCTCGAGCACGTTATGAGGCCACCCAGCTACATTGGCCCCAGCCGGCAAACTGGTCGAGACGGAGCCGTATGTTGTTACGTGATGGTAATTCCCAAAACAGCTTTGGTTCGCAGCATTTCGCAGCATGATCTAGCACCGCTACCAAACTCCGCATGCGGTTTGCAGAGACTTCTCGACGGACTACAGACATGCCTCGTAGCCAAATCATCTGGTCACGCTGGGCCTGCATCCCCGTGGCACGTACTATATTTTCTCTGCTATTGCCCTTGTTGCGATAACCTTGGCTTCCATTAGCGAAGTGAATATATATTCTAGCCGCGTCACGTCATTTTGCAGTTGTGTTGTTCATACCCATTTCTTTAGTCGGAGCCTTGCCCATTTATCGACACGGTGTCTCTCTGTTTTAGCTATTTTACTCCGCGCACCCATCATCCACAATAGCTTGGTGCTGAAGTTAAGTTCTTGTACACACACCCCCTCTGGCTTACATCATGTCTCTTCGCACTCCGAGTGAAGGTCAGGGTTCAGCCGTTAGGAACATGTCTCACGGTCGAGGCGGTGCCGGTAAGGGCTTCTTCTGTTTCCCCTCCTAATCACATCGAAGTTTCCTATATAACCTCCAGTCTCACTCTTTGATTGTTTAATGCAACGCCGGGTGTCACACAATCTGTAGTCAGCTTCCACATAGAAGCTACAGGATCTTCATAAGCTCGCATTGCAGCCTTCCTAGAACATGCCTTATTGAGCACTATAGGAACCTCCCACTTGCGAGTACAGACAGCAGCACTCCTTACATCAGCATTCAGTTTATACTTTGTAATAAGATAGACTCACTGATGCGCGTTGCCAATAGGAAATATTGGCAAGGAACGTCGCGAGAGCGTCACCGGGCCTGAGGACCTGATTACTCCCACCATAAAATCCGAGCATTATACTACAGGCCGTGGAGGTACAGGAAACATTGCAAAGAATGACCCTCAGCATCCTGAAATTGCCCGTGCTAGACAAGACGTGGGGCCTCCAGTCTTTCGGGAGCCCGAAGGGAGCTTTCACTATGGCCGTGGTGGAGCTGCAAATGTTGCAAAGCCTAACGAGGAGGAAATTCGTCTTGCAAAGCAGAATAACGCAAGGAAATCCCAAGAACTTGAAAGGGAGTATGGCAAGGAGGAAATTAAAGGATGGGCGGATAAAGGCAAAGAGCTCCTAGGCAAACTCGGTACGAAGAAGTAAATGGCATTTGGATTTATATATTGAGGAGCGAGCGTCTGATTTGGCTTACTGATGCCTCTTTTGGTTTTCCTCCCGTGATTTTGACGGAGTCCTGGATGGAAAAATGAATTTCTTTTGGATCAATGGGCAAGGGTCAAGATATATACTCTCAAGCAGAGGTTATTAATTAATCCAATTCTACAACTATCATTGTGTTTCGCAGAAGTTTGTATAATTCAGAACAGAATGGAAGCTCTCTTCCCTCAAAGGACTGTGAATGGCTTCAAGCTATTGAACTCCGAGCATTTGTAGAACACGCATTCTCTCAAGTACCTGTCCCTTTGCTAAACCGATTTCTGCGTGCGCAGAGTGGCAGTGAAGCAGCTCAGAGCACCGACTTGGTTCCAAGCAAATATTGCCAAATGTCCACACCAGCTGAACAGTACGCTCTCATGGCAAGACTCTGGTCAAGCCAGATAGTTGCGTAGTCAAGCCACAGCGTCACAGACATTTCAAGGAGCCGGTGTGCAAGGGTGGGTTGTCCCGCCGCGCCGCGCTTGGAACGTGGCTGGGAAACCACCTGAACCGCCCATGAGCCTTGCCTCTTAATAGTCTTACCTGCTGCGCCTTCGCGGACCTTGGCTGCCTTCCACTCGTTTCCGGCTACATAATGATCTCGCAAAAATTAACGCCATCCACGTAAAGGCGGACTGCCATTGTTTTTGAATTTTTGGCTCCGAGAGCACAGGTCTACTCCCCTTCAATCATTCTACAAGCTAGCTTATAACTGCGAGACACCGGATACAGCACAAGCAATCGCGAAGACGCAATGTGTCTTGTGAAAGTCAAACAAGAAGAGGACGTTGTAGTGCCGTACAGAGTAGTCCGAACGCGATCACCATCTCCTCGGCGTCGATCAGCTCAGAGGATTTCTCGTACTGAAGTAATCAGAGAGTCCCGGCCACACTCACGGCCATCCTCACGGCCACCCTCAGCATACGTTGTTCCTGCTCCCAAGCCGCTACAAATTCCAGCGCCGCAACCCGTACCAGTCTTCGTCCAACCTCCGCCCGCACCCCCCTCGAGTCATGGCAGACCTCATTACGTAGAGGTAAGCCCAAGAAGCAGCATCACGAGCCATGATGAGTACATTGTCCATGAGCGCGAAGTGCGGAGGGAGCGCCGAGACTACTCTCCAACGCGATCTTCCGCGTACGGTGACCATTCTCCGCGAGGGTACGAACATTACCGTTACATCGAACCACCTGAAGAGCGCTATGCGCGGTCAGATAGAAGTAGAAGCCGAGACCGGAGAAGCTATGCGGACGACCCGCGATCAAGCTACCGTGAGACACGGGAGAGGGTTCTAGTTGTGGACGATGATGGGAGAAGGCGGCGAGAGTATCGCCGATAGTTATATCCTGGCTCTTCAAAAAAGAAAACCGAAAACCTGCCGGGGGTGTCCTGGATCTCTAATGATGGATAATTATGGCTTGACGATTTTATTTTCTACCCTTTTTAACGATATTTATGCGAGATTGTGAGTTCTTGGATGTGGTTGGATTGACCTCGACTTTCTGGGCTTTTATCATTTATTTGTATTCTTGCGATGTAGAAAACGTAGAGCCTTGCCAACAGGCCTCAGCTCGTTTGTCTGGTGGTTTGTGAAATTGGAAGCGATGCGCAGACGAACACCAACTTTAAGCTCAAATACCATTCTAGTCCTAGAGTTGCTTACACCATGAAAAACCCCGTCCTCAACACCGAAGACACTGCTGAACTAAATTAGAGGGCCAGAAATGCCTAATATAGGTACACTAAAACCACGTCATTTTGTCAAATACGGACGATGTCTATCCGCGTTTTGATCAAAGAGTACCCACACCGCGCCATTGCCCTCGCGACCAGCACCCACATCCTCATCTTGCGCCATAGCCCTACTTCGACCGAGCAAAATGGATCGCATAATGCTTCTCAGACATCTCTGTCAAGCAACAGCTTTGGATCTGCCCGTTGCATGGTAGAATTCTCGGCTGCAAACTCGGTAGACCTGGCAGAATACAGATCGCTGAGCACGCTCTCTGTGCACGGCACTTTAGGGCTCATAACTGTTAATGGTGATGTTTTCCTTGTTGTAGTTAGTGGTGCCTCAAAAGTCGCGACAGTGAGACCAGGGGAGACGGTGCAAAGGATACACACAGTTGGATTTCGTAAGTACTATATCCTTCAGCTGAGCTTTCTATGTACTTGTGCTCATATTGAACTAGATTGCCTAACTAGCTCCGATTATGACCATATCCTTAACGATGAAATAAACCCATATCCCACAGATACAGTAGACGAGGAGGGCTTTGAGCTCGGTTTTGGGAAAGGCAAAGGAGAGCCTGGGCTAGAACACCCTTGTATGGCGTTGAAGAAACTTTTGAGCAGTGGCACATTCTACTACAGTGCCGATTTTGACCTCACACGCCGCCTTCAACAGAGGTTCGCTGAGTGATGCTATCATATATATTCGTCTAAGCGCTAAATGGTGCTCTACAGATCCTCGGACGCTTCCACTGTCGCTATTGACAGCTTAGATGCTGGCTTTTTATGGAATTCATACATGATACAGCCCTTGGTAGATTTCAGGTCCAGGCTATCGCAGCGTGAAAAGGATGCCCTAGATGCCTCCAGGATATTGACATCTGCGATACGTGGCTTTGCTCTTACAGTATACGTCCCTGCCTCTACGTCTCCAATCCGTACTACCCAATCTGGATTACCGTCATCCTTGACTTTGATTTCGCGCTTGTCCTGTAGAAGAGCTGGAACGCGATTCAATGCCCGAGGTATCGACGATGATGGGAATGTCGCGAACTTCGTTGAGACTGAAACTATCTTTTGGTCACCCTCGGGGGTCTGCTTTTCGTACGCCCAGATCCGAGGTAGCGTGCCAGTTTTCTGGGAGCAAGCAACTGGCCTTCTTCCAGGGCAACAGAAGATAACCATAACTCGATCGCCCGAAGCAACTCAGCCTGCTTTTGACAAGCACTTCGAAAATCTCGAACTAAGTTATGGTGCGATTCACGTTGTTAATCTTCTGAGTAACGAAAAACCCGGGGAGTTGGAGCTGACGAAACGCTATCGTTATCATATCAATCACAGCTCCTTGAATCCTGCCCATGAGAAGGAAGCTTCAGGCGACCATGAACTTTTGCAGTCGACAAACTATGACTTCCATGCAGAAACTCGTGGGCCTAGCGGTTATGAAGCGGCGAGCATGATTTCCCATTACATACAACATTCTGCTGATGGCTTTGCTTATTATCTTTCAGAGGAAGCCGACGAGCGTCCTCAAACTGGCCAAAATGGTAGCGACCAGATTATCCGTCGACCTGTCACTATCCTGCAGCAAGAAGGCATTTTCAGGACTAACTGCCTCGATTGTCTCGACAGGACCAACTTAGTTCAGACTATCATTAGCAAGATGGCACTTGAGGCATTCCTCGGCCATAAGGGATTAGTTGGAAACGCGGACTTTTGGGTCAGGCATTCAACCATGTGGGCCGACAACGGAGACGTATGTTCATTCGTCCTACTTAGAAAGTGAAGGGACTTGAACTAATTCTGTGGCCTATTCTAGGCACTTTCGCGAATATACGCAGGCACAGGGGCTCTCAAATCATCCTTCACAAGACATGGAAAGATGTCTCTTGCTGGGGCGTTAGCAGACGCCCGCAAGAGCGCAACTCGCATGTATATTAATAACTTTGCTGACAAGGGCCGTCAAAACACGATCGACATGCTTTTAGTATGTAATGGAATCCTCAGTCTCCAGTTTTAGAATGCTGATTTTCCCCTAGGGCCGGTTGATGGGCCAAGCTCCCGTCCACCTGTACGATCCGATAAACGATTACGTGGTCAACGAACTTAATAAGAGGTAGAGTCCCAATAAATATTATGCAGTCATACATCGTTCTAAGCCTGAATAGATCTGCCGAATATTCAGAATCCGAAACCATCCACATGCTAGTAGGGACTTTCAACCTCAATGGCAAAACCCATGGTATTAGTGAAGATCTGTCGGCATGGCTATGTCCACCAGTAGATCCCTCTCAGCAATGTCCTGAGATCGTGGCAGTTGGCTTCCAAGAGATTGTCGAACTTAGCCCCCAGCAGATTATGTCCACGGATCCTACCAGGCGGCAAGCATGGGAGACTGCAGTCAAAGGGACGTTAAATGAGAACGCTAAAAGGCATGGAAAAGAAGATTATGTTCTTCTTCGAGGTGGACAGTTAGTAGGAGCATCGCTCTCCATCTTTGTTCGTGCAAGCGTATTAAAATACATTAAAAATGTCGAAGGCAGTCTCAAGAAGGTGAGTTTGTGCACTACTGTTTGTAAGCTAAACTAATAAAGTGGCAGACTGGAATGTCAGGGATGGCAGGGAATAAAGGGGCCGTGGCGATACGTATGGAATACGCCAACACATCAATATGTTTCGTAACAGCCCATCTTGCCGCTGGTTTCGCCAATTACGAGGAACGAAATCGAGACTACAAGACCATTAGCCACGGGTTACGGTTTCAGAGGAATCGATCTATTGAAGATCATGATACGGTCATCTGGCTCGGCGACTTCAACTATCGTATAGGCTTAACAAATGAGATGGTTCAAAAACTCATTCAAGTAGGAGACCTCGAGACGCTCTACGAGAACGACCAGGTATGTATTCAGTCATTCGGTCTTGAGCCACAAACTAACTCGTCTAGCTAAACTTGCAGATGGTCGCTGGTCTGACGTTTCCTTACTACTCCGAGGCTAGGATCACATTTCTACCGACATATAAGTACGACATAGGAACAGATAAATATGACACTTCGTGAGCCCTCAATCAGTCGATTATAGTCTTTAAATACTTACTTCACATAGGGAAAAGGCTCGGATTCCTGCATGGTGCGATCGAGTCTTACGAAAAGGAGATAATCTGCGGCAGATTAACTACGATGCGGCTCCACTGAAGTTCTCTGATCACCGTCCTGTATACGCAACGTTCCAGTGCCTGATCAGCAAGGTAGATGAAAAGAAGAAGGAGCAGTTAAGCAATGAAATATACAAGCAACGACGTGCTGTGGTAGGAAACACTACAGCAAACGGCTCGCTAGAGGAAACTGATGATGAGGATCTGATTGGCTACGACTCCATCGAGCCAGGCCTGCCTCCCGCCAGCTCTGACCGAAGAAAATGGTGGCTTGACAATGGTTTGCTTTCACTTTCAATATACTGGCGATAGATGTCTGACTGCTCTCAGGTCTACCTGCCCGTTCACGTGTTCAGCCACCCGGTAATGACTTTCTTCCAAACCCAAATCGGCCATCAAACCCTTTCACTCCCTCCCCTGAGCCCGACTGGATTGAAGTAAAGCGGGTTGGCCGTCTTCCAGACCGGGACCGTGGCTATGGCACCGGTATTGCCCCCTCGTCCAACTCATCCACTACATCACTTACAGCCGAAAAACCCGCTGCGCGCAAATTAGCTGCGCCACCATTCTTGCCTACCCAACCGACGTCCCTTCTAGATGAAGATATCCCCAAAACCCTTACCCGGCCCGGTACAGGGACGTCGACTTCATCTCTATTAACGCTATCCGCACTCACGCACTCCTCCGCCTCCCGCAAAGCAGCCCCTCCTGTCCCCAAGAAGCCTTCGCTTTTCAGTACGACAATATCTCCGACTTCAACCCCAAGTCCACCACCCAGCGAGTCATCCCAGCGTGATCCGCCCACTCTACCACCTCCTCGCCGTGGCACCGCCACACCAGCTGGCGGTCCTTCCTCAGCCCCGATCCGACCCTCATCTACAGCCTCAGTGCTGCGCAAACCCCCGCCGCAGCAGCGCGTCAGTCGGGATATAGAGTTAGAAGAAGTCGGGCCGCCGCTGCCGCCGCGCCGGATGGGGACAGTAAAGGTAAATGCGCTGATGGACGACCGAGACGACGAGAGCCTGGAGGATCTGAAGGGGTGGGAGGTGTTGCGGCCGGTCAAGTGAGCCGGGTTTGGATGGCTACTAAGCCACCATCTAATGCAGTCACGATTATGTAGGAAAAGTTTTCGCCGTGCAAACGGAATAGAGCGCCTATGAAAACCGAAAAAATGGTTTCCAGCGCAGACAGTGCGTGCGCTCTAATTCTATGCCATTGTTCTCATATGCTACTCACGTGCTTCGTCCCTGTCGTTGCTTCTTCCGTCAACATACCAAAAGCCCATTTTTCATCACAACACACGCTTTCCCCTTTTCACACTCGGGGCCGGCGATAGAAACCCTGCACATGCTTTCGGGCATATAAAAAAGATTACCACAGCCAAGAGAGCACGAGTGAAAGTGAGAGAAGAAGGATTGTACACGCGCCTACGAAACGACCTCCTCAGTCTCCTCGATGATCTCCTCAACAATCTCCTCGACCTCCTCGACATCGCCGTCGGCACCAGCCACACCGTCAGCGTCAACGGGCTCCTCATAGCCCTCCTCGGCGAGCATCTCGCGCATCTGCTCGCGCCAGGCCTGCCACTCCTCGAGTAGGCGGCGGCGCTGTTCGACGACTTGGCGGTTGGCGGTGTTCTTCTTGGCGAGATCCTGCTCGTCGAACAGGCGGCTGTAGTTGCGCAGATTTTTGCGAATCTCAGCCTGCTCTTCCTTAGACAGTAGCGTCGGCGGGCGTGGGCGCCAAAGGAGTTGCTTGAAGCGGTCGATGTGCTCTTCGCGCAGTAACGTGCCTCTGAAGTCGTACAGGTGATAGCCATTTTCCATCTGGGAGTTGTATTAGTTTAAGGGCTTGGAGCAGTGATACAGTGTGCGGAAGGTATGAGGGATTTAGGGGAGAAGAGAGACTTACGTGATGCCTGAATGCGCTCGCGACGGTGGCTACATAGCGACCTGTAGGGTCCCACTCAATGTCTGTGACGCCATAGTGGTCTGCTGTGGCCATGAGCTGCAAATTTGCGGTGAGCTCTTTGTCCTTGTCTTCTTTCTCATCCTTTGGCTTCTCAAAACTGAGATCCCAGAAGTCGAGATCAAAGCTCTGCTGCGATTGTAGGGTCGCGACAATAACGAAGCGGCCCTTTGGCGACCAGTAAATAGCATTGCTGTTCTTCTTGTCGACAGTGCGAATGTGCCTGAAATTGCCAACCACGCCGCCCTTGGCTTTCTCCGGGCAGAAGAATGAGACAGCAGTTTTGGGGGGAACGGCAGATGCGGCGGGGATTTCGCCTGTGGTGATAAGGACAAAGCGGTTTCCTTTTGGTTCCCAGGCAAAGTTGATGACAGTGTCTTTGATTGAGTCAACGACTTCAACAGGAACACCCTTTTCTCGGACACGGAAAATCTCGAGGTTGGTAGCAAGGGATTTCTTGGACTTAGAATGTCGGTCAACCTTCACACAGACATAGGCAGCTTCGGATTGCCAATGCAGCTTCGCATCCGAAACGTTGAAGAGATTTCGCGTTCGCACAATCTCCTTGGACGGAATGCTCATTAGACCGACTTTGGCAGGATTGCTACCCAATTCGGGCGTCCAGTAACAGAACAGTTGCTCATACGTCTTGATCCCATCGCGGCGCGGTGTAGCTGGAGCCCACTCGAAATCCATAACACCCTCGATTTTAATCGATTGCTTGTCGAGGAGGTTCATCTTTGGAAGCTCGTAGACAGAGATAGATTGGCCTTGTGTCATCCGAGCAACATACTTGTCGTCAGCAGACCACTTGAATGTCGGCCATTGCATCTTCTTCTTGACCGGATTGCCTTGCTCATCCACCGTAGCGCTTGGAACATCGATTGTGGCGAAAGAACGCAGTGGTTTTCCCGTCGCGATATCCCAGATAACATAATTCTTGCCATCATCTTCAAGCGAAAGCGATGGTACCGGGTGATTCTCGTCGACCTGGAGAGGCCGGTGCGACCAGGTTGTGATATATTTTTCACTCGGAGAAAAATCGACCAAATTTACTCCAGGGTGGGCAAATCGCTTCTGCCTACTCCAAGCCTTGCCACCCCATAGCTGTACACCTTGCGCATGTATCGATGTGAGGAATGTGCCTAGAGGTGACCACTGCACGAAGAACTCGGTCCAGTTTTCCCTGTCTACAACGCTCTCTGGGGGATCCTCTTTCTCGTTCCAGAATACGCCAACCTTATCGCCACGGTACATGGCCATCTGATCCCGCGCCTCGATGTCTCCAAGCCATGATCGCAAATGTTCCTTCTGCTGGAATGGCTCGATTGTTGGGGGGGTATATTCCTCGTCGATGCGGCCTTCGCGTCCATAACGATCAATATCCGTTAGCTTGTTGACTGCCATGGTATGTTTCTTATCAAGAGGCGTTCCGTGAAGGGCTTTAACAGCAGCAACGGCCTCGTTTGCGGCGCCATACTCAACAAAGGCAAATCTATCAGGTGTATAAGTACC
The DNA here is from genome assembly GCA_001692915.1 of Glonium stellatum. Taxonomy (NCBI): domain Eukaryota; kingdom Fungi; phylum Ascomycota; class Dothideomycetes; order Gloniales; family Gloniaceae; genus Glonium; species Glonium stellatum. The sequence continues at coordinate 19,014 of KV748735.1, read as the reverse complement.
ACCAAAATTTCATATCCGAAGCAGCCAAAATATAATTACCCTTCAGTCATATTTTTCTCGTTCAACGGCATGAACACTCCATCCTCCTTGACCTTCCCCACTGTGTTTAGCTTGCGCAGCAAGAACTTAATCAGCTTTTGCCTGTTATCCTCCGGGACGACTGGTAGGCCATCGACCACCACGAAGGCGTCGAGGCCCTCTTCTAATCGCACTTCATATTGTTCTTGGAGATCTGAAAAATCGATTTCTTCCTCGTCAAACTCGTCGTCGTCAATAGGGAGGTTCTCGTAACTGGGTGCCATTTTTGGTGGTATGTGATGCGGATTTCCGTGGGTCGTGGGGTTGCCCTTCAAGTCGCGAATTTCGGCAAGCTATCGATTTGTGCCGCAGAACGTGCACGTGACTTATATGCTCAACTATTGATGCCTAAGTCCTAGATTCCAGTCATAATAACATCGAATCATTGTTGAAAGTTCACATTTTCCAATAAAATATAGCTAAACATTGCACTACCTTGAGTCACAGGTTTCGTATTTGGTGCTCCCAGAAGCCTCACTTGAGGATTTACCCCGATGGTGAAGCAGGACTGACAAATATATCAATTCTCTCACGACCGCTATGCCACCATGTTCTCATACCCAAGGAAACCACATTACTCATTACAGATTAATTTACCCCTTCTGACTCAAACAAGTCGAGCAATCAACCCGACGTTCATGGACAAAGAAAATCAAGGCGCTTTCAGAAAAAAAGGGAATGAAATACCAACACACATCCCACCCATTAAACGAGGCCAAAAATGCGTCCCAACCCATGCCTCTCCGTTCATTATGCCTTCCGTGGCATATCCAAAGACGCATTCAGCTCGTTACGGTGGCGCGAAAAAGGCCACGAACACCCATCATCCCCGATTTCCCAAGACGCCAAGGGACTGGTCCGCTGCCAGCCCAAGATCCATTCAAGTCATCCATCCAAAACGAAAAATAGCTGCAAATCGTTTTCCTTCCTGAGGCCGTAGCCGGGGTGGATGTGTAGTATCCTACAAGACTCTTCTGCTTTCGCTGCTTTCAGCATGCTGCTTGACTAGCCTTCCACCCGCACTAACTCTCTTCTGTAACCTCGCTTCCCGCTCTCGCGCACGTTCCGCTGGCGTGCTGCCGTTGCCTGCCAAGATGTGTGGCAGTGCAGTTAGAGTGTCTCCTCCGGGACTTCCTGGCTGGCCATCAGTCAATCCTACCGATCTCTTCCCCGACCTTTGATCAGCTTTTTGTTCGAGATAGAGCTTGGCTGATGCGCTTAGCGGGATGGGGGCTGGTTGTGCGGGGAGGTCGGCACCGTTCTGAAGGAGCATCTCAGCAATCGGAAAAGGCTTTCTTTGAGGCGGTGTGACGCCTGGTCCAGGGACGCCGGGAGATCCAGCAGGAGTAACGCTGGCTGATGGAGGCGCAGGATCCGCGGCAGCAAGTGCAAGGAAAACGGCGTGGGTTCCACGGGACCTATCCGTTGAGTTTGGATTGGCCCGCAGGGCGAGCGCATAGAGAACGTTCTGAATGTCGTTCTTTTTGATTGAGGCAAGGAGTGTTTCTTCGGCAGTGGAATAATGTGAGAGAGTTGGCGAAATAGGTGCCACATAAGCACGGTCAGAATATTTTGCAGTAATAAAGTGAAGGCGTTGTTCACGTGTGGATTGTGGTCCGGGTTTCCACGACCGGTCAAGTCTCGCTTCCCATACCATGTTGCTGACGCGGTTTCCAATAGTGAGGAGCATTTCGATGATGTCTTGGGTGAAGGACGTCGTATCAAGTGTTAATGACCGGACCTTGGAGATATGTGTTCCGAGAGAGCGATGAATGCCACTGCACTCAATGCACAACACTATACCAAGGTTTATAGACACCCATTCCACTTTGCTCTCCGAACCACAATCCGCACAGACTTTGTTTCCAGCATCGGCGTCGCGAACTTGTTGGAGTAATTTTGCTGGATCTTCCCCACTGTTGTCCGTATTTCGATAGGAAGGCCTATCACCCACCGTTGCATGGCGGGCTGGTGTCTTTGAGTTCGTGTTACCACTGTAAGGACTTCGGTGATTCGATAATGAAGGGCTTTTTCCGGTAAGAACAGATGCAATGTCCCGTCGAGTAGAGCCGGGTAAAGATTCTGTAGACATCCGTTCATTCATCCCTTTCCCTTCTACAGCGCTTTGAAGGGCGTTGTTCACCGCAGAAATCCAAGTTTTCATGTCGTCTTCTGATGTTGCTTGGTAAACTCGAGTGAACTGGGGAGTAATAACTTCGAAGCAGAATCGGCGTTCAGCATTACGAGCTTCTCGAACAGAAGCCACACGAAGGTCAATTGGGTCCATGTGAAGGTCCAGCTTTTGCTTCCAGTTCGTATACTCAGACAGCTTTCCTTGATCAAGAACAATCCAGAACCTAGTTTTATTAGAGTTGATTGCAAATCAAAGGCAAACGACGACTTACTTATGCCAGGCTTGCTTGTTCAAGCCCTTGGGGTCAACATGGCTGCCTGGTCTACTTAGGGCCCAAAGAAGGCCCTCTTTTCGGTGCTGCCCTTGGCTCAATTCTTGACCTATGGTTATTGTGTGGTCTTTATCCTCTAGGTCTCTAATACCTTTGAACTTATTCACGCTAGGACCAGCGGTTGGTAAAGTTGATTGGCTCCCAGTTCCATTAGACGGAGACGAGATAGACGCCAGCGTAGACACCGAAGTATTTGGTGGAGGCGAAGCAATTATGGGAGGGCTTACTGTGCTCTTAAATACCGGTGCGATGGTTGGGGCGCGAGGGGTTTGATCAGGTTCTGAAAATGTGGAAGTTCGAGGAGCACTTGAATTTGCTGGAGTTGATGGTGGCCCTCCTTGTGAAGCTGGGGGGCCCTCCGGCTCAATGTAATTTTTCTGGCTCTTTTCTAAAGCCCGCCTCTTCTCTTCCCTCTCCGTTCTTTGCAATTGGTACTCTTTGTCCGCCTCCTTAACTTCGAAACTCAGGGCCTCAAGTTGCGGGATCATTGTCTCTATCTTCTTTGCAGCGTCAAGGTAGCCCTTTGCTTGTGCATCCGCGTATCGTGTCAAATGAGACAGAACCTCCTGATCTTTCCGCCCGCCATGGAGATCTTGCATAAAAGATGAATAATCGAAACGTTTAAGCTCAAAGTTGCGGCGTTTGCTCTGATATTTCGAGTCCGTTTCTGCGCGCTTCTTTTCCTTGAGAGAGTCCTGGCGCTGCCCGAGGTATCTGCTAACGTATTGATAGTATTCCTTACTCTCTTCCTCGAAATCTTTTTTCTTGGACTCTGCCTGCTTGATGTCGACGTTATAAAGCTTAGAGATAGGTTCAATGATCAATTTTTGTATGTTATTTGAGTTCTGCCTCTCGTATGTCAGGATTTGCCTAGCAATCTTGTCAAAATAATGGTCCATAGCGGGCTGTACAGCATTTGCATTTGATGAAGACGCCTCGCGGAGCGCTTCCATTAACTCCTCCATCGCATCGTTACAGTTGCGTTGCGCTTCAAGAGCAGATTCGGCCCTTTTGAGGACCTTCTTCCATCGTGCTCGCATGTTACCGGTCTTTTGTTCCAAAGACTTCATCGTCGCTCGGAATAGCGGGCCATCCTCAGTTTGGCTTAGGTCTTCGCCCGGCCGTTGACATGAGACGTCAACCTTTACTGTGTTATTAGTCAAGGTGGTCGATTGGCTGGGAACCAGAGCAAGGCCATATTCCGGTAAAGCATCGATTGTTGGCGATTGCGGCTCGCGGTATTCTTTATAGTCTCCTCCATCGGAATCACTGACGCGTGATTCTATTGAGTGAGCAGAAGGAACCCTCAGCCTCGGAGGCGCACCGATTTCTAGCCTAGGAGAGGCTGATTTAGGACTTGTAATATCGCGTCGAGAGCCTACATGCCGTCAGTTACCGCGAATACAGAGGAGGCTTGTGCGCATTACCCTGAACCCAAAAAGAGAAACTTGCTAACGTGTCTAATCGATGCGCCCGTTGGTCATATTCCACAAACTACAGTCACATGTTAGCACTGTCTCACACACAACAACACTTCAGGCTACCTACGCTGCAGCTCGTACGCCATCCTCCACCTCTATCCTCCGTTGTCTTTGGGGGCTTCCATTTCCACGACCATTGAAACTGCACTGAAGCGCTACCACCAGTGGAGTAATCGCCGACCAATTCCACATTAGGGTTTTTATGAAGATTAGGATTCGCATGGAATTCTCTCGTAACCAGATTGTCCAGTTCCTTTGTGCTCGAGGCAAACACAAAGGTCAACCCATTTATTGTTGTGTCTGCTGGTCCGTTCGGCGTGATCGTGGACGAGTTATTGACGTTATATATTGAGGGAGGGCCCTGGCTCTGTCGCACAATAAGCGTGAAGTTGAAGCTCAGCTCATCGTCGCTTGACAGGCGGAGAAGGAAGTTCGGTGGCGCAGACGAGGCAATACTTTCAGGGTCCTGCAAGCCTGGCATTAGAAACTTATGCCGTGCGCAGCACATTTTTGTACCGACCTGGACGTATTCTATCACACTTTCGTCGCCTACGTCCCTTTTTGCGGTGTACCTAGAGGCTGGGAAGGCATTCGGTGTTATATTGAGTAATGTGCGGCTGCGGGGATTTGTGATAGTGAGGGCTGCGACGGAGACTGCGTTCAGGTTAGATATTTTGTAGGGAGCTTGACGGAGGTTATTCCCAGGCTCACAGCGAGTCTGATCTCGTAAATAGAGAGCATCTCCGTCCCCGGGCCTGCTAATGACAACACCCATACCAATCAAGAATACCTAGCCAGCCTGACGATGAAAGGGCGGGGCTTGTTGCGAGGCTCAAGTCGCAGGCGAAGGTCCAGATAGGCGCAGGAACATGCCTGTCCGTTGAAGGGAGGAGGTCGGAGGGTAGTGTGGACCGGAACCAAGTGCGGGTTAATTTATATGATCCCTGTATGCTGAGCAGTTTAGTGACGGAGAAATGCGTGTACAACTACTAGAGCAGGTTCGCGGCGATGTGCTTATTGGTTATACTGGATAAATAACGCTGTCCAGCGGAAAATTGAGGGTTGGTGGTGGAGATTTGGAGGGAGCCTACTTATGAAGCTCGCGGTGGCAGTGGGCAAGTCACAAGAGGCGAGGAGGGGAGGCACGAGCAACGCGAAAGGCGTCAGAAATAGACTGTGGATGACCAGGCACTGTTCCTGCCTTCCAATGCCAGCCTCATCTTTAACAATAACGCAGCCGCGTGCATCAGACTCTAACAGACATGGTACCATAGCCGGAGGCATCTACTTTGGTCCCAGCCTTGTCTGGAAATACGAAAGAAGGCTACAAGGCTCAGGGAGGCCTCTTTAACTGCCCGAACCGGCGCAGCCCGGCAGCTTGCATTGCGACCAATCGTGCGCCAACGGTCGCGCTCGGGTAGTGCCTGTCGATGGCGAAATGGTGAACGGCGTGGCATAAGTGGCAGAAGTGGCATGTTGCGAGGGGCGCGAGGAGTTGCTTCTTCGAGATCGCCGAGCGTGCCTAGATATGCCGTAGGGCGTGGCTCAGGTACCGAGACCCTCGAGACGTTCCATTCTGCCATCCATCCTTTTTCGGCCATGTCTGAAACTCCCGAGGCCTGCTCCCAACTCCCACCACCATGGCCTCCATCCGCACGCCTGCAATCCGCCATTGCCTCCGCCAACCTCTCCCAAACCTCCGTACCTATCAGCGGCGATGGGCTCAGGTACAAGATGTGCGCTTTCTCGCCACCCACGGCACCCAGGAACGCATCTTAGCCAAGTATCGCGAGAAGCTTGACCGTAAAGCCAAAGAGTAAGCGCGAGCAACGCCGGTGACTACCACCTGATCCTTTCCACGCATCTGTTTTCTAATCATCGGCTGCATAGGAAGGGTCTAAACGACATCTCGCAACTCAAAGAAGTTTACAAAGAGAAGATCGAGAGCTTGCGCAAGGAAGCAGTAGTCCCCGGCGCCACCGGCCCTCTGCAGCCCAACTCCGGACCCTCCGCATCGACGTCGCCATTCCCGGCACCACCTCCACCTCCCACACCCGCTGCAAACCCCGCAAAACCAGCTCCGGCCATACCGCCCGTTGCACCGGGAGTCAAGACTCTCTCTTCTTACATCGATATCCCCAAGACCCTATCCCTCCCCCAGAAAGAAATCGAGTACATATGGCGGCTGCGGCATTCCTCCAATCCGCTCTCTCTCAGTGCAGTCCTTACGACATCTACATGGACCACTATCTCACAGACTGCATCTAAGCACCCGCAATTCGTCCTCCCCCTTCCGCGCGAGGGCCAAGGAGCTGAGATTCACTTTTTGCAATGGACCTTTCCTGCAAAAGACACCGCGACGGTGCTCTTCACACATCTGGCCGAGTATAAGCTGCGCGGCGAATTCAGCAGTCCGCACACAACGGTAACGTTCCACCAGGAGCTCGCGGAGCCGAAGGGATTGGTGTTGGGGCAGGGAACCGTGGTGGAGGGCCGTGGAGTGAGTGTCGATGAAGCCAAGTGGTTGTTGATGTGTTTGCAGAAGTTTTACGGGCTGCAGGCCGAAGAACGGGTCGAGAGGAAGAAGCTTTTAGAACAATTTAGTCGCGGAGATGGTGGGTTTAAGGTCGAGGAACTGTTGGAAGAGGCGGAAAAGATTGTGTAAGAGACACTGTGGCATACAATGAGAATTAGGCTCCATAATGGAGATAGCATTTTTCAGGCGTCTTTAAAGGCACAAACACATTGAAATAGGTATGGAATTGGCTTAGAATATGTATTTATGATCTACTGTGCTACATTATGCGTGTTACACTCAGCCTTGGAAGTTTCGTAAGATGAAGGCCCAGACCCATAAAGTCTAGTACATTCGCTTAGGTTGATTTAGGGTAATCCTCCCATGTCCGCAAGAAGCTTGTTCGCCAGTGTAGTAGATGATTCTTTCTACTCTAGATAATCCGAGAGTGAAAGTAAGGGATGTTCAGAAACCATATAGGCAATGCAGTAATAAGGCAATGCAGGCAAGGAGGAGCAAAGTAAAGCAAAATATTCTTAAACCATTGCTTCGTTCATCTCTTTCCTTGGCCCAGCCTGGATCGTGGATTAGGGGTCGGATGATCGTCAGTGTTGCATGTATCTGTCGTAATCCCAGAGAGATTTCTCTATGAAGTACTTTCAAGATCGTCCTCGATCTGTGAAAAGATTTCTAGCTATTGCTAGTTCTCATTCATCCCCAGATCGGATTGGGTTGCGTCTCTTCAGATGCAAGAAGTCTTGTGCGGAGACAACTTTCGTCTAGCAAGCGCCTCCAGAACGTTGATGTGAACAGGTAAAGGTCCAATTCCCGCAGTTGCTAATATTGACGCGGCCCTTTTCTCTTCGTTTTTTCTTTCAGAAGGCTTCAACAGAGTGAGGAGATACTCGTCGTATAGAATCACGGGAAAGTAGGTCGTAATCATCGTCTGCCTCAATAACCACGCCTTTGGGGCAATCATTTTCCCTCGATATCTTGGGAGCATTTCCATTGGCCAGTGGCAGTGGATGTTCCCTTCTCGGTCATAGCAGAAACCCGAGCTGAAGGCAGGAAAGTACAAGCCAGAATCACTCCCTTCGTCGTTTTCTTCTCCACCCCCCTCATCCTGATCAGCGGCACCCAAGATCCCCAGGTCTAAGAGCTCATCTTCCAGTTCTGCCATTCGTTCGAAGCTAGCCTCACACCATTCAGGGCCTGGAAGGACATCCTCGATAGGTCTATCTTCCTCATTGGTTCCCTGACGTGGCCTCCCACAAATTTGGCAGCCCTCCCTAGCATGAATAGGACAACCCTTTGGGCAGGTGCATGATCTTGTAAAAGTCAAAGTTTGACCTTTAGCAGGCCCGTTCCGCACAAACATGTCCTGAAGGACGCAAGCTAATCCAGGCGAAAACGCAGCATCATCATGTACACGTATCTTCAAGTTCTGAACGGTTTTACGTGAGATTGTTTCCAGCAATGCCTGTACGACAGGATGGCTAGGCCACAATACGTCGAACGGACATTTATGCTCGTAGTACCGATCAGAGGCCGCACATACCACAAGCTGATGGAGGTCCACAGCCCTCCGACTGATAGATCTGATAAAGTGTGCAACTTTGGAAGATGCTTCGGCTTGTGGGTCCGTCACGCGGAAAAATACCCCTATTTCTCTAACCCACGGCATGTATGTACGACTGATTGGGAAACGGTCAAAGTATCCAGATGAGCCTTCATACCCGGTGCAGAAGATGAAGAAGTTCTTCCCATACATAATTTGTGCAGCTTCGTCATGGTATTTTCTGCATGTCTGCAGGATTCCTGCAGGAATAATGACTTCGGATCCCTCCAAATACTCTTTCTCCCGAAACTTCCCAAATTCATCTGCCCCTCTGAATATAGAGCCAGGCTTGACCAGAACCTCTTCAAAGATCATGAGTCGCAGCTCCGTCGGCAGTTTACTAAGTCTGTCCTCGTCTTGGGGAGTAGATTTAGCATCTCCAAGCGTTTTTGAATAATTGGAGCCCATTATCGGTTTCTGTTCGCCAGATTTCCGTTTACCCGAAGCAAGGCGGCCGTGCCAACGTCGGGATGATGATCTCGCGATATGTGTGAATTTAGACATTAAGAAATTACACGCGGTTTCGATTAAGTAGGCTTCAATAGATCTGCACGATCCTCAATTAGTCTTGCAGACTTCGATGTCTTAAGCCATGTATCAAGGTGGCATACCATAATAATCCAAGCCACAATAGACTCGTTAATGGAAATTCCGAAGATTTCGATAGTGCTCGAGAAATTCAGAGTTTGGCTTGCGTAGGTGAGCTATCGACGCGAAGGACGCAATAGAAGCTCACGTAAATTCAACCTCAACAATGAGCAGTTAGATAGGGATAGAACAAAGTGCCTGTGATTCAGCGCCGTTAGCAGGTTGTCTAAGATGTGTGTAGATACGTGCCAGCAATGTATAGAGAGACTGTGACACGGAAACGTTATGTTTGTTGTCGTCGACAGTTTTATCGTTATCGACCGTCAAACAGTCAGGCTCATCATGACATGCATTAATTCTGTTTAGAATAGATGGGTGTGCCTTACTCGCCTCTTGTTTGATAGCTAGGTGTACTTTCGGGAGGCTGAATTAAAGAGGTTGAAACATCTGAGGTGAAGTGTAAGATGCGAAGTACGGAGTGTGAAGAGAGAAGAGGGGCGTGATGCAGAAGGAAGTCACGCATGGTGGACTCAGCGGTGTCCCCAGTTCAACACAGGCCTTTAGGTCGTGGTTACCATTGCAATTTCCGATTGCATCATTTTCAAACAAGCTACTAGGTCCTGGTTTATTTGCTTTTAGTATTATTAAGCTCTCCATGTAAAGCAAATCGCTAGGGAGGTTTGTTAGACTGTTCTACTAAATTAATATAGACAATGTTCTCGTGAGTTATGGCCGTCTTTATGTTCCTGCTACTCATGCCTTTTAACCAAAAGCGCCGATTAGTCTCTAGTTGATTCTGAATATCATATTCTCTTGGCTATCAGGATTTGAAAAACTAACGCTTACTCCGATTTAAACCCTTCAAGTAGCCGACTAAATTCACGCCATCTAAAACATCTAGTAGAGATTCGCAGATGCACTTAGTGGCATGCAACTTCGTAAAATATTTATATATACCCACTGATGCAGCGCGTCAAGCTTTTGGCACGGAACTCCGTTAACGTCTAAGCTGTGTTTTATAGTGCTATTTTGCTAACTATTAGCAGGCGAGACAAACCGTGAAAAAAAGAGATTACCTGGCATGCTATCTTTACACCCTTAGCAAGCCCTATTCTGGGCTGGTATCCTAGTACTCTTCTTGCCTTTCCTAAATTCGCATACCTCACACCGCAAGCATCTTTAACGCTCCCTCTACTTAGGGTCGCCTGTGTTCCCATCACCCAGGTCACATACTCCGCAGCAAACCCTAGTATCCATGCTAGACGCTTTGGAATCCTTACTTCAAAACTCGGGACATGGTTGAATTCAGCCCATATGGCTAGGCAAAAGTCTCTAAACGGCACAGGCTCACCATTAGAGATGCAGAAGACTTGACCAGCTGCAGAACTTGAAGTAAGCAGGTTCGAGATTGCCAATACATGCGCGTCGGCAACGTTGGTGACGTATACGAAATCGAACAGGTTAGTGCCACTCCCGATGATGAAAGGTGTCTCTCCCTTCGCCATGCAAGCATGGATAGTTGGGATCCCCTGTACGTCGCCAGGGCCGAAGATGATTGATGGACGGAGAGCGCAGGTACGGAGGGTTGGGCTGTTGGCGCTTATAACAAGGGTTTCGGCGGTAGTCTTTTACGTGTTAGTGTTTGGATAAAAGTTTATGGGCTTCCGTACTTTTGATTGCCCGTATATCAGAGTAGAGTTTCCTGTCGGTGTCGTCTCGTCGTAATTTGGATAGTCATGGTCAACATCATCCGTTACGACAGCGCATGACGACGTATAAATGAAAGCCTGGACTCCAGTTTGCCTCGAAGCGTCAAGCGCATTCTTCGTACCATTAACGTTTATCTCGAAAAGAGCCGTTTTGCCATTTTGGCTGTATCGGGCGTTTCCTGCTGGGCTGACGCCCACAGTATGAACAACGATTGACGGCTTTGCTTCTTTGAAAACCTTCAGGATGTCTTCAAAATTTAGGACATCGGCTTGGACATAATTGACATTTGCATGCGATGGCGCGTCCGACGAAGGAGGTTTGATATCTAGCACGGTAATAGCGTATTGTTGCTTCTGTTCAATCAGGGCTTGGACTATCGCGGAGGCTAAGAACCCAGTACCACCAGTCACCAGGACTTTGTGGCATTCCATTGATCTCCCAAGTCAAGAGTGTTCATCGTGGCGTTGGGAGATTAATGGCGTGGAAGTAGCCGAAACAGCGATTGTCGGTTACGTTGCTTGGAGCTACACCTAATTTGGACATCTTGAAGTTCTTCAAAAGAAAATATTTACGGATAGCTCTAAAATATTTTCATCACAGCGCGTTCTATTACATGAATTATCATATGATAGTGCCAGGCTCATATTTCGTGCAGGTGATCGACGCTAAAACCTACTCTCTAAAATTTCTGGTTTTGGTCAAGCCCAACCTGGTGACGCATCTTTATATATTGAATAAATATGATACTTAATGAGCGTATAGGTCTGTGCCCTGGCTACCCTAGTGAGCCGAAAGCTATAGACTAATATTCATATTAGCTATTCTTACACCTAAAGTGTTCCTCGTCCCATATTCAGAGCATCACGTCCCAACGTACAATGACTGGATGCAAGACGAGGTAAGTGTAATCCGTTTCGTAAATTACAATTTTGCCTACACAAATTAAAACATAACTCAGGAACTCCAAAATGCCACATCGTCAGAGCCGCTCACGCTGGAGCAGGAGTACGAGATGCAGCGTAGCTGGCGTCAAGATGCTGACAAGTTAACATTCATTGCATGCATTACGCCTCCTGCTCTTTATGAGCCAGAGGACAATGTTAAAATTTCTGAAGAACACGATTCGCCAGAGAATATGCTTGGCGACGTGAATCTCTTCCTCTCCGAGGATGATGAGGAAGAAGAGGAGTCCACTGGAGATAGGAGACTCGGCGGCATTATCGGAGAGGTGGAAATTATGATTGCTAGGAAGGACTTGCAGGGGAACGGGTATGGCAAGAGGATCCTTCTAGCATTTCTTTGGTATATTTCTTCATCGCTTGATGGCATAGTTGCCGAATATTGTAGCAATCATCGGGGCATTTCGGGACAAGGGTATCTCAAGTTCTTGCGTGTAAAGATTGGTGGCAAGAATACAAGGAGTATCCGGCTGTTCGAGAGTGTTGGATTCCAAAAGATTTCGGACAAGGTCAATTATTTCGGGGAACTTGAGCTGCGGTGGGTGATCTCGGAAAAAGATTCTGCTCAGCTTGCACAACTACAGGGTACAGTGCTTAAATGTGTAGAATATAGTCTGCGCAAGCAGATATGATGGTTCTGCTACCAAGCTACTATATTACAGAGTAGAATCGCTTCTATGATGATGCTAAGACAGCGGCCATGTTCCAAAAGTACGCCAGTCATGAATTGAACAGTTCTTGCGTCTCTTACAACTTCTGGTACTCTAGCTTGCCCTCCAACTTCTTCGACTCAGCCATTTTACGCACAGCTTTGTTGAAATCATCCTGATTGATCGCATCCCTGTAATCCTTGATGGCGAATAGACCACTATACACTTTAATTAGCTATTGCAATACGAACGGACTGGTCCGGTAACATACGCTTCTGTCACAACATTTCGCAAATCGGCACCGTTGAATTGATCGCTCATCTTGACTATGCTCTCGAAATCGATCTCTCCTTCAGTCTGCACGCCGCTCGCATGGATCTTCAAGATTTCCAGCCGCCCTACCTCGTTGGGTAAGGGAATCTCAATCTTTCGATCTAAACGACCTGCTCTAAGAAGCGCGGGATCCAAAGTATCCGGTCGATTCGTTGCCATGATGATTTTAGTCTGCCCTAAATAATCGAAGCCATCGAGCTGATTGAGTAGTTCCATGAGTGTTCGCTGGATTTCTCTGTCCGCTGATGTACCTTCCGAGAATCTTCGTCCACCGATAGCGTCGATTTCATCCATAAAAATGATGCAGGGTTCGTGCTCCTTGGCGTATCCGAACATTTCTCGAATGAGACGAGCCGACTCTCCGATGTACTTATCAACGATAGCGGAAGATACCACTAAGATACGATTAGACTTGTTGGATAGGAAAAGGCAGTACGGGAGACGCAGTTGTACCTTTTAGGAAATTTGTCTCCAAGCTACTTGCTACAGCACGCGCTAGCAGCGTTTTACCAGTTCCTGGGGGTCCGTAGAGAAGCACACCTTTCGGTGGTTTAATGCCCACCCGTATGAAGAGTTCTGGGTTTTTCAGCGGCAATTCGATAACCTCTCTTAGTTCTCTTATCTGCTCGTTCAGGCCACCGATACCGCCGAAGCTGACTTGCCCAGGGTCTTCCAAGGACATATTGTATACAAGAGGGTCGACTTCGCGAGGCAGCATTCGCATTATTGTGAGGGTAGTCATATCTAGAGCCACACGAGTTCCCTGCTTCAACTTCGTTTTGTCAACTTTGGACCGGCAGCCGACAACATATCGGGGCCCTGATGAAGCCTTGACGATGACTGAGGAAGGCGTTAGCTTTTAATTCCTACAATCGCCAGAGATATATGCTATCTGGAAATAAGATATAGGACTTCTTACATCGCTCCTCATCCAGCTGCTTTAGTACCTCTCCTATTATTTGCCCCACGCTCTGAAGTGCTTTAATGTTATCCTCGGAAACATCGAAATCGTGCTGCAAGCCTTTGATTTCCAACCGCAGCGCCTTCAGCTTCGCCTCCCATTCTCTCGAATCCAGTAACTTCGCCTTGTAATCCTCAAGTGCATGTTCGCGCTCTGGATCACTGCTGCTCATTGTGGAGAGATGGACTGGTTGTAGGGTGTTACAAGGAAGGTGTCGGTTTCCGTAGTCTGAGGGTGAGTACGCGGGAACTCGGACTTAAAATCCCAACCAAGACACAGGGAAGATGATGTAAATGCAGTAATCGTATTGTGGCGATTCGGAGAGGCAAAGTGGCATCAAGATGAGGATGGTGTACGGTCGTGAGCTTCACATACTAAGGTTCACGACGGCCTGGGTCGGCGCCAAGAGGGAGCTCTTCGCTTACCTAATGGGAGCTGTTGCGATGAGATTAGATTAGATGGGCGAAACTCAGCCCAGCCCTCACCCAGGTCAGCCTTTCAGCGATTTATGGCCAATTGCCCCACCATCACCCACCCCTCCCTCAACATTTGTTTTAAGCTTGCATTTCTCCATCACCGGCCAACACGAGATTTTTTCTTTTTCTCCTCACCTCATCCGTTTCTGAAAATTTGACAGCAAATCTTCGCGTAAGTCGTTTTATTTACTCATTGCTTTTATGTCCGCGGCCGTGATGTACGCCCATTGGGGCACTATGACAACGCAGCGGCTCGGCGGAATTGAGGGCTTATCTTGGGGGAGCTGCTTTTTCCTTGCACTGCAGTCATCAAATCCCGAGCTCACACCGGACATTGCCTTCCCAGCGGCTTTCTATAAAGTCCATCCATCCCTTCCACTCACCCAATACCTCTCAATTGCTGCCACTTGAGCTCCGAACTCTACTAAACATCCTCCTATTCACAGGCACAATGGCCATCTCCAAGATCCACGCCCGCTCAGTCTATGACTCCCGCGGAAACCCGACCGTCGAGGTTGACATCGTCACCGAGACTGGCCTACACCGTGCCATTGTCCCTTCTGGAGCTTCCACTGGTGCGCGAATGTGACGATGAAAGTATCGGGAACAACCGGCTGATCGGTCCGCAGGTTCACATGAGGCTTGCGAGCTCCGCGATGGAGATAAGTCCAAGTGGGGCGGCAAAGGTACGAACCTGGATAACTGGAGCTGGAATGCGAACAGCACTAACGCATGATTCCAACCTAGGTGTAACCAAAGCCGTCAGCAATGTTAACGACATCATCGCCCCCGCACTCATCAAGGAGAACATCGATGTTAAGGACCAGTCTGCAGTTGACGACTTCTTGAACAAGCTCGATGGAACCACAAACAAGACGAAGCTCGGTGCTAATGCTATTCTCGGTGTCAGCATGGCTGTCGCAAAGGCTGCCGCTGCTGAGAAGGTACGCAATATCGGAAGGAGAGATGAAAGTTTTACTTACGATAACTAGGGAGTTCCCCTTTATGCCCACATCTCCGACCTCGCAGGGACAAAGAAGCCCTACGTGCTCCCCGTTCCATTTATGAATGTCCTTAACGGTGGCTCCCACGCCGGTGGCCGTCTTGCTTTCCAGGAATTCATGATCGTGCCTTCGTAGGTGCTGCTGATATATTGCGTTTGATTTGGGTCCTAATATTGTCTAGGGATGCACCATCTTTCTCTGAGGCCATGCGACAAGGCTCCGAGGTTTACCAGAAGCTGAAGACTCTCGCCAAGAAGAAGTACGGCCAGTCCGCCGGAAACGTTGGTGACGAGGGTGGTGTTGCTCCGGATATCCAGACTCCAGACGAAGCCCTCGAACTCATCGCAGATGCCATCGAGCAGGCTGGTTACACCGGCAAGATGAATATTGCTATGGATGTCGCATCCAGCGAATTCTACAAAGCAGACGAGAAGAAGTACGACTTGGATTTCAAGAACCCAGACAGCGACAAGAGCAAGTGGATTACCTACGAGCAACTTGCCGACATTTACAAGTCATTGGCCAGCAAGTACCCAATTGTCAGCATCGAAGATCCCTTCGCCGAGGACGACTGGGAGGCATGGAGCTACTTCTTCAAGACTTCGGACTTCCAGATTGTCGGGTAAGTTGCGGTGGTGCTTGATCGTTATAATGGCTTACGTTGTATCATAGTGATGACTTAACTGTCACCAACCCTGCTTTCATCAAGAAGGCCATCGAGCTCAAGTCATGCAACGCCCTCCTCCTCAAGGTTAACCAGATCGGTACCATCACTGAGGCTATCCAGGCCGCTAAGGACGCCTTCGGTGCTGGCTGGGGTGTCATGGTTTCTCACCGATCTGGTGAAACTGAAGACGTTACTATTGCAGACATTGTTGTCGGTCTTCGTGCAGGTCAAATTGTAAGTAATTACTGGATCTCTTAGTGGCACGAATACTGACCCATACAGAAAACTGGTGCCCCAGCGAGATCTGAGCGGCTGGCCAAGCTTAACCAAATCCTTCGTATCGAGGAGGAACTCGGAGAGGCTGCTATCTATGCTGGTACCAGCTTCAGGACTGCTATTAACATGTAAGGGCTAGGAAATGGATATGGGTCGGATGCTGATATATTTCTGCGTGTCCTCGACACACGCTCCGCTTAAAGAATGATGGCATGTCTAAAGACTGCACGAATGTAACGTTAGCGGTATAAGAAAAGCTTTGTCAACATCAAAAGCGTTAAACCCCTTTCGTGAAATGTGGCTTGCTGTGAGATTTTGGTGGTTAGTGTGGCTTGAGCACTGCCAAGACAAGAACATCCCACTTCGAACATGAAGAAGCATGCTTACCTTATTTACGAGCTAACATCATAGAAACACTGATAACGCGGTATTCTAGAGCTGCCCCAAGAGTTTAGGTCTCTCTTGTTTTTATGACGTGTTTCTGCTTCTGCACAGTTCTAGATAATTTTCTTCGGAAACTTGAAAGTCTACAATTCTTTCGATCTCTAAAGGCCCGACGGAACTGCGGTTATTGCCGGTTGAATATAATATGGTTTTCTTACAAATGCGAGCAAAAATTCTAGTACGTATTATACTCATTAAACGTACCCTCATTCATCGTCAAAGGCAAATACTGGATATCATGTCCTCTTGGAACTTCCGTTCATTGGACCCATCATCGACTGGGATACACGAATGGCATCATTCTGTCGGGCCTTTCGTTTGGTTGCTCGGCCAGAGGATAGAAGAATGGGAAAGTATCCAAGATTTTAACCAGAACGGCTGGAACATTCGAGTTTCTCAACGATCCGTATGTTGAAAAGCTGATACCGTTGACAAGATGGGAGCACATTCTTTACATGGTTTATTCTAGGGCCTCTTCATATACAAATCTGGCGGTCATTGAAAATATGAGATCTTGTTTTCATTCCTTTCGTCCTGCATGCATACATTTGTTTTGGCTGAGCGGAATGATTGGATTTCCGTCATTCCAGCCAAGAACTGTAAAAGCCGTTGCTGTATTTACCTTGATTGCTTTTAAACATATGCCTTACAAAAATGTCCACTCTTTTAGCCTAACATTTTCACCTGCAGATAAATTCGTTACGATATAGTTATAAGCCTCACTCTTTTAGTTGTGTCGTCCTTTCGCTTTGCTTTCATTTAGTCATTCCCTAAAACCTCTTGGTCAAAGAAATATGATAAGCCGTATACCTTAGTAATATTGCTCGTCGATTTTTAGGAATGAAAGCAGCATCTGCTGCAACATTAGCCATCGTTGTTTTGCGTGTTTCGGCGCAGGGTGCTGGTGGCAGTCCGCCGAATTCATCCGGTCCTTCGGACTTTAATTTGGACGACCAATCATCACAAAACAACCCGCTTCCTAGACCATGGGGCCCTTCTTATACTGAAGTGGTAGAGTACGTTGAATGTTCCTCGGCAGCACCGCCAGCAGCCGCCACCGCTACAGAAGATGTAACGGTCACAATTTGTCCCCAGTGTACGCACAAGCATACTACGGAACAACCTTGGACATACACAGAGCTGCTTCGTACAGACGGGCCGCTAAGCTGGCCAACTAATGGGCCCCCTAATGGTCCTCCCAATGTGTCCCCCGATGGGTCTCCTAGTCAACCTTTGAATGTCCCTGTTCCTAATAATCCATCCAATGATCCTCCTAATGGTTCTCCGAATAGTTCCCCGAATACTCCTCCGAACGTCCTTCCGGATGGCCCTCTAAGTAATCCACCTAACAACTGGGTGCCACCGCCGAATAATGGATGGACTGCAAACAGCAGACCGGCTTCGCCTTCGCTTCAGAGTGGGGATAGAATAGGCAACCAGTCTCCGAGTTTAGCGTCAAGGACATTGATAGATGGTACAATGGTGATTGTACTTTTTGTAGCAATTATGACAGCGGCTTTCATGCTATGAAAAGATGAGCTCAGAAGCGTTTGGCTATTGTGGAAAATGTGTAAGTCAGCTCTCTACGCCATTTATCTAACAAACTAGTTGCTAATAGATGACCCGTGTATCTTTTAGGATTTGTTAAGTTTTAGTATTCATGAGTCATCGAACTCTTCACTTGTTCCTATGTTCGTTTATTTAATCCCATCAATCTAAAGCATTCACGCATAGCGCTGCGTACCCTGCTTCACCGCTAATGTACGTAAAACTACTGCTAGAATTTGCACACAGCGTGTATTGTATAACTTACACAATCCCAACATCCATCTAATGTCTAGCTAACATCTTCGTACTGCTTTCAAAAATTACTTGTGACCCACATTCCATCCATGACGTCTTTTCCCACCCATCAAGCAACACTTTCTACGGAAAAGTAACAAAGCAACAAAGGACTTCTTGATCTATTATTCCTCTGTCCTTACAAAGCCATTCTTCTCGACATCCCCCAGCGAACAAAGACCACCCGCCCAAGCGCTTTCATTAGCAGGAGCATTCACTTTGTGTCTTTATCCTTCCAATCGCATACTCAGCAAGCACACAATGGAGCTTAAAACTGTAGCAGACCCAGCGCGGTTCTGGGAAGAGCAACATATTCATACGCACACATACACATACACATGTACACACATACACATACACGCTTACAGACGCACACTCACACACCATCACTTGCCAGTCCCACGCGACACCAACGATAGGTTCGGAGTAGATCTAAGTCTAGCCGCGAACACCGTGACCGAAATCGATCCCCTTTCCCGCTTTCCCGCGGCTCTATAGCACCAGGCAGTTTCGATCTGACGCCACAACACCAAAGCAAGCACGGCAAGCATCGGAGCGAGGCACTCCAGACAACGGCTTTGAGAAGACACGGCAAAGACTTGGCTCGGTAGCATTCATAGAGCAGTAGATTCATAAAGCACCAAGCCTACAACCCACGCCCCGACCTCTGCACTCCTTCCCTCAACCTCCCAGCTCCGTACGCAGGAGACTCAGGATACCCGACACCTCCCATACACGCGCGGACTACCAGCCTGCTCCAAACAACCCACCAACAATGCACAACACAACGCGGACCCAGCGTCCCACCGCCCCAGCACGCTCCCCATCGCGCCGCGCCGCGCCATCACAACCCACCACCCAGCGCCACCGACCGCAAGAGCAGCAACACCACCACCAGCACCACCAGCACCAGCAGCACCAGCACCAGCAAGACCGCCCCAACCACC